>JANHGB010052213.1:30590-45016 GCA_026283785.1 Coracopsis vasa | reverse complement strand
AATATTTCAGTGGCATTTCATTTTTCTCACTGCTGGTATATTAAAAGCCTCTGAGTAACAGAAGAATTTATTAACAGTAATTCAGGCAGATTAGGCAGCACTGAATTTTTGAAAAATATCTACACATTTACAAAATAAATTGAACTAATGAATTACTTAGTTTGTTACAACTAACTTCTTAGAAGTTAATATATCTGCCTTAATCGAGAGTCATATTTCCGTACTTCACTTCCATGTGTATTTTTAACTTCACAGATACCCCCAATGCATAGAGTTACACTAGGCAAGCCTAGTGCACGTAGATGTAATGATTTTGTATGGCTTCCATTTTTTAGTGAGTTAATAAAAAAAGAGAACTACAGTGGCTATGGAGAAACACTGTAGTGTTACCCTGATTCTCCAAATACATGATGGGCCATCCACTACTAATGGGCTAGCCAGCAGGAGTAAGAAAAAAGTATTTTGTGTTTAAGGCTGACATAAAGCCTGTGGAACCAGGCTCCAATAATCCTCCATTAGAAACAGCACCATAGCCTTCTACACAGGCATATATTAATATTCTGAAATGCCATTATGACACTTCATATTTAAAACCTACATTAATCTGTAAGCAAAATCAACTTGTACAAGGTACAGAATTATAGTAACAAAAAAGCACAGTAACAAATATTCATTTATGTACACATATATATTTATGTATGTTGTGTAAATATGTACTTCACATAATTTATTACACTAGAGAAATAAAAAAAATAAGTAAATATTAAATATATTTATTTAAAACATTATTTACACTAAGCAAATATATTACCAATCCATACTAAAGTCAGAATTATAAGACTGATGTAAATGCTGTACTCCTTTCTGCAGAGCTATTGGCATAACTGCAGGTAGTGTTACTCTTCTTGAAGACAAACTCATGTCTGCTCTTCGTAAAACTCACCATCCTTGAAAGTGATAACATGAAGCAGAACAAAGTAGTTAGCAATATTTCTTGAAGCCTAACTTCTTAAAACCCAAATATTGGACAGTCAGTGCAAAGAAAAGACTAAGAATGTAGCAAACGACACACACTCAAAGCCAATTACAGAAGACACTGGGGTACGACTAACTGGAAATCAACCAATCAAAGAGCTTGAAAACTCATCTTCTGTCCTTGGAAAGGCCAACACTGATATGTCTGGCTATAAATATAAGCAGAACAACATGCATCTCTATCACTCAGAACCTTGACTTCACTGTCAAAACAAAAACAAAACCCAAATCGTTAAAGACTGTATTTCAGCACTTGATACTGAGTGGTTACAGTGTTGGGGTCTTTTTCCTGTCTTTTCCCAGCAAACAAAATACTCTTCAGTGCTTCTGATCTTCAGGTTTAAAGAAAGTAGCTGAGCATAAGAACAGATATATCCATGAAGTTTCATTCTGATTCTTACCTACCTTTATTCAGAGCAGCAGCAAAGCCCATCTTTTACTTAAAGTAATACAATTTCTACTGTTGCAGTGCAACAAAGGCCTGAAAATGTGGCACATAAAATGTTACAAGTGAATGAAATTTAAGACTGTTTTATGAACTCAAATTGTTGATCACCCCGCTCACATTATTTACTTTATGTATCAAATACCTGCATAACAAGCCTGGTTTCATTAACGTGGTTCTAAGGAAGTAATGGGTTTTTTTAATTCTTCATGAAAAAGGGTAGAATTTTGCATTCCTTATATGACAAAGGAAGCTATAATCTTTTTTAAAGGTCTCATAATGTGCTTTATAGCAGAAAAAGTTTTTTTCTTTTATGCAGCATGACTAAGCAATAATCCTGTTGTAAACCAAATTGTTAAATAGATGCTGGAACTGTGATATTTGATATTTCTTTTATAACTCTTGAAAAAGCAGTCTGCATCAGAAACATTGCTAACCACCAGTGAAGACTGCAGACATTCTGCTAAAATTATTTATATTAAGTATTCATAACATCTCAAGCAATAATGTATCAGATATGCAGACTACTGTAGTTTCATAGGAAGTTATTTTATCATGTAGCGCACATCTAATGTATATGTCCTAGAACCATTCATTACTGACTTAGCAAATAGTACAATAATCCATGCTAAAATTCACTAGATCATATTGATGCCATTTTCCCCCTCAGTCATTAGAGATGAGCACACACTGTAGTAATCCCAAAATGCCTAGGAAAAAAGTCTTATCTCCAAGACATAAGAAGTGTCAATATACTGGCAAGTTAAAGATAAACAATGTGATTCCATGTAATTTTTCAAGTGGCAAAAACTACATAAAAAGCCACTGGCACCAGTAAAACACTTCAGAATCCATGGATTCAAAGCATCTATTTTCATGCTAAATCACTTTCCTGAAATCCTAAAATCAGTAGGGCGTAGGTAAATTCTATTGATGCCAAGAACACCAAACACCATAAATAGAAAAAGAATACAGCTCCCTCCCAAAAAACTAAAATTTTACCTGCAGCTCCCAAACAGTAATAAAATACTCCTAAGAAATAGGAAGTAAATAGTTTCCTAAACTTTCAAAACCTTTTGTCCTTGATTGAGACACATGGGATGGAAAAAAACTGGTAACGAACTGATGTCAAGCCACAAAGAGAACTTGTTTGCAGACAGACATTTGATCTTTGTTCAGTCAGTTTTAAAACAAGAGCTTTTAATAAAACCATAAAACCAGTTAAAATACAGCAGATATTATCCATTTCCTTGGCTCAATAAAGGTTCAGTTTTAACCTGACTCATTTTACATTGAGTATATAGCAGCAAGAGATCCATAGCAACTGATCTTCTAGGTTTAAGGTATATTTATTTACTTCTATCTTCCTCTCTTAAGCTCCAGTCCAAAACTCTAATGACTAATTTGAGAAATCAGAAGAATCAAAAGCTATTCTAGAGATCGAGTTTAAAGTGTTCATTCCAAATGCTACAGAATTAACATCCTTTTCTGCTAGAGATAGTTATAATAAATGTCAAGTGTTTGCAATTAGGTTTTTACCTTTCGGGCACAAAGTTTTTATTTCCTATGGGAACATGTTCTCAAAATTCTGTAATACAGCTTCAAAATTTTGCTGTAAAAAAACAACTTGTGGTAACAGAGCCTGATGCTGTAGGAATTGTACTCACAGGAATATTAGACATGCATAGATTGCAGCACATATAAAAGCATTTAATAGAAATTTAATAATAAGACTAAGACACCACAAAAAAGAACCAGCACAATTCATAGTTTCAGTTCTTCCCCTTCTAGCCTTCCCATGGATGAGCCAGGTATTCCAAACAACACAGCATATTGGTGCAGTTTAAGAGCAAAGCAAGATAACCCAAAGCAAGATCCTAAATCCTGCACTGAAAAGTTATCTCCAAATATGTCATTTCATAGTTCTCAGAAGATTGCTGTCTTTCTGCTGGCCAAGAAACATGTACCACATGAACTCTGAGCTCCTTTTGAATGCTATCCTTCAATTACCCATGTGTCAGCTTTCTTCTTCTCCCTGGTTATAGCTATGATATAACTGGGTCAAACTAACCCTTAAACATACTTAAAACAAGATTGTCGGACTCAGTGGCTGTATTTGGAAGGGCTTTGACCAACTTAGTCTAATGGAAGGTGTCTCTGCCCATGGCAGAGGGATTGGAACTGGATGACCTTTAAGGTCCTTCCAACCCAAACCATTCTTTGATTCTGTGATGAATTCATCATTCAGCTGTTCCAAAGACCTCTTTGTTTCGAATATCTTAAGCCTTCTGTATGGCTTGGTTGACACAGCAAGTACATATTCTAATTTTCCATTAAGTCTATTCTTTATGTAAGCTTTCACCAGCTGTCTCCAAATTCTTAACAACAACATTACAAGACTGACATTCTCTTTCATATCTATGAGTATTCTATGTGTTTGCCCAATACCTGCTAAAAAACAACAAAGTTACAAACCTCCTACTGGATACTTAACTTTTTAAAACAAAAAAAATAAAAATGTATTAATGCTTAACCTTCTGTGTTACTTAATAAGGTCATTGTCTCATGGGCAGAAGTACAAGGTACAAAAAAGTTGTAAGAAATAACTCAAGAGGTATCCTTTTCAAAAATCTTTTCAGCTGGCTTCTGATCTTACATGAAGGGGAAAAAAACCCGCAAACAAACCGCCAACAACAACCAAACAAACAAAACCCACAGCGTAGCCTTTTCATGGCTGCTCTTCAGGTCCATGAATGACAAGGTATTATCCTAAGATCACAGTAAGGAGTAGTTATGAAGACACTGGGTAAAAATGGATCTTATTGCTCAGTCAGTTTCCCAGATGAGACAACACACAAATGTACTTTCAAAGCTCCATGTTCTGAAGTTACCTGAATACAATAAACTGAAATTAGTTTACTATTAAAGTCAGTAATCATGGACTAGAGCCTATCATCTACATGACTGTATCAGAAGCAAAACAGCTTTCCAGGACAATCTGAAATTGGACAGCTGTTACCTCCTGAACAAGTCAGACACACAGATACCCTACACTTTGAGGAAAAAAAAAAAAAAAAAAAAGAAAATCATTTTAAAATATAACTTCATGAGAATAATCAGATATCAATATGAAGGCAACCAGTCAAAAATTACAGATACATGAACTAAGTATGAAAATCATGATATGGATAATTTTCTTTTAGCCCTAATAAATAATTATTGTACTAAACAGAAACTAGGCAGATCCTGCCTGCTTACCAAAATGGAAGAGATTATTCCTAGTGCTACAACACACTAATCAGAGGGGCTGATGTTAGAGAAAAGCCTAATAATGAAAATCACATGAGCCTGGACAAAATCCTCTGTCTCATCAGATTATTCATCTCCCCTCCAATGATAATGGAAGGGTTCACATTGCAGGAACAATGGCAAAAAGCTGAGCACTACTCTTTAATGCAGGTCTATATTTTGCAGTACCAAAGACCATGATGCAAGCTTCCATCCTTTTCCCTTCAATTCTCCTCACAAACTGTGGAATCTTAAAGCCTTGTTATGCATACTCCTTGCAAAGCTTTTCAGCTGCCTATTTTCACCATCAGTAGGTTCAAGCCTGTTTGAAAAGCACACTGATAACAAAGTTCTTACAATTGAGTTATAAGAAAACCCTCATATTGAGGGCTTTCCCCTCACTACATAGCAGTAAATTCTTGCAAACTTTCAGTCTGTTTCTCAAGAGTTGATACCATTTCTATGCCATTATCAAGTGCCTGCAGCTGTTCATAAACTCCAGATCTTAATGTAATCAGTAACAGGAGTTATCATAACATAACTGAAATAAAAAGGCTATTTATAGCCTAAGAATGCAGTCATTGAAAAATCCAATTCTGCTCACAAGGCAATCTACTGTATCTTGTTTTATTGTGCATATAATAACCAGCTAAGAAGCAAAGAGATAGACACATTGGTAAGCAGTATATACATGCATACCAGAAACAGGCAGGAACAATCCATCTGTATCCTAATTAGAAGCACAGGCACACCTCTAATATAACCATATATACATTTATCTCTTGAGACTTCAGTACTAAATATCAAGTACACTATTGGGCTAAAATATGAGCTGATAGGCTGCAAATGAATGTTCTGTGACTGAAACAGGAGAAAAGAAAGTTCACATTCTTACTAGAGCAGAGGTCTAATTTCTTTCCCCTCCCACAACTGCCCTTGTTGAAAAAATTTCTTTGGCCTGATTAGCCTTTTTTTCTTTTTTATCTTCCCATTTGAGGTGACTCCCATAAGGACTCTTAACATGTGAGACATGCTTAAGTACGCCACCTTGACGGTTTCTCTTTATCTTCATTCCCAAATTAAAGGCAGTCATACAGAGACGTGTGAATTCCCTCAGAAGTAACAGCTTTAAACATGTTGAAGACAAACAAGAATATGGCCAGTGATCTCCCACTTACCGTTGCAGGATTTCACCACTTGCTAGAGATATATCCCATCACAGAAATAATCAGCTGCTAGAAAAGTTTAGAAATCCCCAGCTGGAAGCTGTATCAGTGATAACGTCAATCTCAAATAAATGATACAAATTATGAATGTTGCTCAACACTATTCTGATTAACCTAGACGTGTCCCTGGAAGTCAGATGGGAAAGTTTATCTATTTTGATCAAATGACAGTTCAGGCAGTGGTCAGTAAAAGGAAGATGACAATAGTGTTCTGTTGTTACAATACTGATGTCTTGCATCCCACACTTACCACAGTATCACTTACTGACAATGCCACCAATGAGAAGCCACCTGAAAAAAGATCTGTCAATAAAATATTTATTCAATCATGCATCTGTCTATGGCAGATATGGAGCTGCTACAAATTACCTTAAATTCTCAGTTATCCAGTCTAATCCTAAAGAAATGCACCCATTCCTGAGAAAAACTATAAATAAAACCAGTGCTAGTATCTATCACATCTAATTCCCTTTTGAAAATCATAAGGATTCAAGCTCCATTCATCAGAATTTAATCTTTTAAAGCCAAGCTCAATATAAGTGAATTATCAAAAGTGACTCAGCAACATTAGAGCAGAAGTTCCCTGCAGTTTCAGCTGGCTTTAACTGTAAAACCTCTATATTCAAAGAAATTGAGACTGATTTTACCATTGTCTGCTCTAGCCACCTCATAATTAAAAAATACTAGAGAGGTGTCACAGGACCAAAATACTAGGTAGTCAACTCAGAATTCAAGAGATGAATGTTAAAGAATTGCTTTTGGCAGAATCAAAGTTTCCAAATTTATAGACATTTTCTACACAAAGAATTAGATCTACTGCAATGTATCAGAGGTTTCTTGTTCAAAATATAACTTCCAAATGGCACAGAAGAGGCAGTTTCTTGTTCTGAGAAAACAGTCCTAACAAAAAAGATAAGAAACTTCAGTTTTGATTTTCACGCTGCTGAAGCCAAAACCAATCAAAATCAAAAGCATGATTAAAATCATCCCAATTTTTAAAATATTGGCAAAATGTCTACCAGAATCTTTGACAGTACTAATGATTTTTTTTAACCTTTTGTAGCTAGAAGTTGTAAAAATGTAAGCCTAACATTTTCCTGATGTGAATTAAACAACAAGCTTGTAGAGGCAATATCTTAGTAACCGGAAGTTAAAGTAAAATTGGTTTTGTGCTCATTTGAAAGGAAAAAAAAATATACATGCTATTTTTGTTACATTAGAATGTTTAGAGTCTTTGCTTGAGTTGTTTTAGGACAGTAACAAAGTACAAGGTTAATGTGTAATAACATTGAGGGTTGATGTGAAGTTTGACATAAAGCAATTTCTTGTCTTTGTAAGAAAGATACACTAATGAATGGACCAATGTAAAGAAGATAAAGTAAAATACAGAAAGAAAAACAAAAGTCACAAACAGGTGATTTATCTGAAATTTCCCCAGGCTGATGTATCAGATAGTTTGTGCTAGGCCACTTCAGAATAAACAAGGTGATATTCCTAATTGCTAAACTGAAAAACTGTTCAACTGCCTCCAGATTTTTACCTATATAGACCTGTGACTTTCTGCCACAGTGTTAAGGCAACTGGACAAAGCACAAAGGTACATCCATTCAAACAGCAACATTTAATAGGGGTCTAACTATTTTTAATGTGCTGTAATAGCAATAAATCTTTGCTGGGAAGGTAGGTACAGCCATTTAAGTGAAGAACAGGGGACAGAAACTGGAGCAGAAGACCATCAGGTGAGACATCACAAAAAGGAGTCCAACTGAATCAAGTCTTTATATTAGAGATTCCATGTAAAAACCTTGAGTTTGTTAAGTTGGTTCTGTACAGGATATTTTTTCTGTTCATCTGTAAACTGGTTGGAAAGACCTTTTCCTTTCCCTTCCTCCTTTTAAACTCTGAGGTGGTTTTTTTGTGTAATTTAGGGAAAGACATGGGAGAAACATATACATGCTTAGAAACTGGAAGGATGAAATACTAAGAACTGATAAAAGAGGATATGTGCAATGCTGTCCAACCTGGAAAGGATCTGTAGAGAAACTGACAGACTAGAATTACAAAGTAAATTTAATTAATGCATCTTTGGTTAGAAAATATATTTCAGTCCATGGAAATTGCTTGAAAATTTGTGAATTATAACATTTAAATAAAAAATCTTTTTGCATTAAAAGTCAAGAGAAAACTGGTATTTCAGAAAAAAAAGAAACCCTGTCATAAAGACATCTAAGTACCAGATACTTAACCATTTATGCCTGGTAATAGAATTAAATGAAAAATGTGTAAGAATGAGGTTTCAAGTGGGTACACTAGAAGACCCTAAACTATAGCTGTAGAAGAAAATAAATGGTGATCCAACTGCAACAGTCAATGCTCAATATTATTCATACACTTAGAATAGCACACACCTAAAGAAACATCTGTTCTTTGTCATAAAGTTGCTTTCAGTTCTTCTTTGCCAAAGAGCTTTAGATGAAAATCTTTGTTAATGCAAAAAAGTGAAGCGAAGTTCCACTACAGTCAAATATGTATTTGAGATCTCTTTATACAATAGATTTCCTGGAAAGAACATTGTGGGAGTATATTTGGATTCTAAATGATAAAAGTATCTACTTGTTTAGAACATCAAGAAAGACAAAAGAGGCAAGACAAAATTCCTAAGATTTGAGTGTTCTTCACCTTGAGATTTACTTGAGTTTTATTTTTGCACTTCTAATTTAATTTAAAGACACAAGGCACTAATTACCTTGAACTACTTTTGTGATGAAACACTTTCTGGCTTATCCTTGATCAGGGCAAGAACTATCACTCCAGTGCAAATGATTCAGGTTTTGATTTCAGAAAGACTTCAAAACTAAGCCTTCATAAAACTATAGTAACCTCTTTTTAGTTCATTTGACCAAAGAAAACCAAAAGCATACTAAAGAACAGAACATGTTTACTTACAGTTAATATTTTTCCCTACCAATATCCATTTTGATCATAATTAGAGACAAAAGTACAAAGTGGTTTATATTTTAAGTGTCTTGTCACTTCTGAGAGAACAGACTCTGAGACACAATTAGATATTCCACATGAGTTCACAAACTCTACCTGGTAACAGCAAATGATCAATTCCTCCATAGGCAACATTTCCTACCATGCACCTTGTTGATCATGCTGTGCCGAACATGAGCAAAAAGCTGGGATTTTGGTCTTTTCAAATAGAAGTCTTGCACCCTGAAGCACAAAATGCAGTTTACCTGAACATATACAAATATAACATCATTCATGCCCAAAGCACCCAAGTCCCTCCTACATTTCTTCCAGGGATACCAAACTTGATGATTTCTTACAGAACGGATTACACAATCCACAAAGTAATCTTGCCATCCATATGTTCAGTTTCAGGTTTCATTTCTACATCATTCCCTTGAGGATGAGGACATTAAATACATAATCCCACTCCAACTTGTGAAACGCCTCAAAGTTCCACCTTCCCAAACATGGGTGTGATATCATAACACCAGTTCCATAGGGTCAACTCCGGGAAATGCTCCACTGAGAACAGCTCATCTGATGCAGAAGCCTGCAGTTCTCAGTAGCTCAGTGTAGGCCTGTTTTTTCTATTCTCCCAGCTTCTAAACCTTCCTCTAGGATAATAAAATTTGTCATTATACTGACTCTATACTTTTACTCCTTATTTTGATCTCCACCATTCCCCCTCTGTTTTTTAAATTAAAAAAGAATAAAAGTCAAGGTTGCCTCTCAAGGTTCGTTCTAATTACTCTCAGCATGTCACGATTATGAGTCTGTGGGGATATAACACAAAACTCTTTCAAAACTGCAGGGAGGAAAAGAAGATGGACAGCTGTGTTGATGAGGCAGACCAAATAATGTTCAGACACACAGATGTCCTCCTTCCAAGCACAGAGGCAACTCACTATTCTCCTACATGGCTTTTACCAACTTGCTTTTATAAACTTATTTCCAGTAAGTCGACCCCACAAACAAACATGCTGTTCAAGCAGCATGTTCAATGTTTTGAGAGGCTTATGATAAAAGATCATCAGAATACAGAAAGAACTTCAGCTTAGAAAAACAAGAATTCAAAATAATGCTAATTATCTATTCAGAAGAGAAAAGATTTCAGATGTCATAGGTGTTATGAATAACAGAATAGATATTTGTGACAACTTCTTTTTTCCTGGGAAGCAGAAAATCTTTTCTGGAGAGAAAAACAAGACAGAAGAGGCATAATTTCTTTTTTTTTCTTTTAGAAACGCCTATTTTGATAATAGTTACCTATTACACATAAGTAGAAATTCACTCTGTAATTTTTCTTTATTATGCCTGAAAATAAAGACACAGCAGAAAAAGAAACTAAATCAGAAAGAAAGCAATCTAAAAGAAGAATCACTGAAAAACATGTAGATCATCAGAGAGGCAACAGAAAAAATTCTGGCAGCTGTCAACAATATTAAGATTTTTAAAAAGTGCTTAAATGTAGCTGGTTTCTCCTGGGAGTTCAGAAACTATCAAACTGTAACAGTAATATTCATGACCTTGGGGGCTGTATACAATGAATTTTTTGTATATGGATTAAGTATTTGCGGACAGAGCTGTTACAAAGTTGGCAAAATAAGAACATGGGGTGGAAACATGATATTTCCAAGCTCAACCTCCACAACTATGGGAAGTCAAAAGTCACAGCCAGTTCACTTCTCCTCTTTGCACCCCTCTCTCCTTTTCAAACCTAAGTAATTTTATAAATATATTAGAAGACTTCCAACCTGAACCAAAGATAAACATTAACTCAACAGCTGCCATTTGGCCTCAGCCTTTAGTAACTTTAAATGAAGAACTTAAGAACAGTCATGCTGAGTCTGACAAAAGGTCTGCTTAGCCCAGTATTATTTATCCTGCAGTGGCCATAAACAGATACCTTAGTGAAAGGCTTTTTGACAGAAACCATGGTCCTGTTAAAACGCCTCCTTTAAATAAAAGGAAGACTCCTCTCAATCCTTCTGGTAACTGGAAAATGTATCAGGCCCTAAGTATTATTTTAGTTCCATTATTATTTTAGCTCACTTCTGTCAGTAAACGAGCTGTTCTTGATCCTACTTTCACTAGAGAGAACACTACATTCTTAAATGGAAAACCAACAGAAATGGATGGACTATGAGCAGAAATTGTCACAAAATGCATGACAAGAACCTTTACGAAGAAACAGACGTGAAATCAGCAAAGCTATGAACTCCAGCTTCTGAGAAACTGAAGCTAACACTTAGCTGGCTTAACTGATTAAGCCAGTCAGTAATGTTAACCATGACAGGCCACAAAAGCAGATAGTTGACCTTTGTGTGTTAAACCTTGCTTGGGAAATCTACTAACCGGTTGCAAGCACAAAAGTTACTACAGTAAGTGCAACTTAAGCCAGCAACATGCGTAATCTGAACTAATTCTTTAATGTGGCTTCTAGTCCTTATGTTCAGAAAGATGTTACCAGTACAGTGTTTTTCCTGCCTCTGCAGTCAATGCTTCTACCTTGGCCAAGCACAAAACTATCACAATTTTAGCCACTGCCTCAGCAACGTTTAGATACGCACTGACCAGAAATGCTTCAGATTAGTATTACTATTGTAAGAAAGAACTAAAAACAATAAAAGTACTCCAGAAGGACACTAAAGCTATTTTTAGAAAACATACAAAATATGGCAAGATAGAATCAGTCCAGTTTCCCGGACACATACATGTTTTTCACTGGAGAAGCAGGGATAAGGTTCCTCCTCAAGGTGCCAGCCAGGACTTTGGTAATAAAGCCATGATTGGTCAGCTTTAGAAAAGTTAATACAACTACAATAAACTTCAACTTCCAGACAATTTCTTCATGCAAATCTAAAAACTGAATAACCAACAGCAGTGTAAGTCCGTACACCTCCATTATCACTCCTAAAACTGTTAAGACAGGGTCTTGCAGACCACCAAGAATGTGAAGGAGTTGGTATCCTTAATCCTATAGTTGTTCCTTGTCAGAACTCCTTCCAGGCTCAAGAAAAGAGAATGTAAACTTTTAAAGAGTGAAAGAGATCTTCAACATCAGTAATTTCCATTAATTGGAAATTTCCTCTTTAATCTCTCAGTATAACATTAAATTGTGTGCGAACAGAACTAAGACAAAGCACTGCCAGGTCTGTCTGCCCACTCAGAATTTCCCTTGGTTTACACTTTAAGGTATTTATGGAAATACAGTAACATCAGCTGTAGACAAATAAACACACATGCATACAAAATATATGCCATGTACACAGCATTTGCTCCTTCCCCATCAATTCTGGTTTTACTCAATTATCCTACCAAAATTAGACCTTCAGACAAAAGAAGCTGCTCAATGGCTGTTAAATTTCTCTGTGCTATAGCACTGATGACAGTAATTGGAGGTTGGGAGGAAGGGAAGAAAGACATTAACTTCTCATTTAAGGACATAAAGTACTGCCTGCCTGCCCCTGCTTCCGCTTTACCCGAAAAATTTTCACAGTCACATGTAGGCTCTGTGAAAGAACAGTCACATCTAGAGTCACAGGTTCCAAAACCTCATTTTCTACAATCATCAGTGACCTACAGAGAAAATTTCACCAAATTACAGAAATATGGAACACCTTTATTAGAAAAATAACTTAATAGGTAACTGAGCTTTTTCCTCAAGCTTTCATGAAACCAACCTATAATTTGTCAAATAATAATTTAGAAATCTTACCTGCTTTTTTCTTGAAGTTTCCTTGGACAACAGGCTGGCTGACAAAACTGATGCAAACGGAGAGCAGCACAGCTCAGGAAAAGGGTTTGGAATTGATGAAATCTCCAAAATATTGTCATCTTTCTGTTTTCTCCTATTTCAGCAAAATACATAATATCAAACATAACAAATTGTTACAATTTGATACAAATGTAGCAAATAGTAGCAACTGCTGTTAAAATTGCAGTATCCAACCACAATGCATGAAATATTAAGGCATTAATACCACAATGCTTCCTGGTTGCAGCAATTAGCTTCTTTATGCAGTTATTTTTTTTAATCAGTAGGCTGAATCTATTAACATACAGTGCTTAACACTACTTGAAAGCAATCCAAGTATACAGCTCTGAATATAAAGTTGTTTGAATATGTTTAAGTCTTTGCAGAGCAGGAGCACAGTTATATTTATATTGGCTCCTAAGGACATTAGTAAATATTTTGTTGTCCCTGTGTTCATGCCATTCCCTATGTACACATATTACAACAGTGGATGCATGTAACTTCTCAGTAATACTTCTTGAGTACATCACAACTGTATTTTAAACCTATGGAAACTCTTTTTTCACCAGGAGTCAAAGTGACTGACAAGGCAAAATACTGCAAAGCAATACACTCCTTTCTGCTTTCAATTACTTTTGTATTTGTATCTCCATAGCTCCATCATAAAATAAATGTCTCAGCAGTTGCTGACTCCTTAAATCTGATTGTGTCTGAAGCATCACCAAGCAGCATTTGCAAGAGTAGCGAAGATAATCCCTCCTGTACTTGCTGAAGAGCTGAGTTATGCACTGATTTAAAGTATCACCTTAATAACATGGCTGTTTAGATGGCTGTGTATGTTACAGTGCATGGTTTTCTCACAGAAAATACTCAACAGCACTTCGTCTACTTGCTTTCATTTGGACAGCAGCACCCAGTCTGCCTACGTATTTTTTATATGTGTGAGTTGAGGACTCCAAGTATGTAGCTTTATTACCTTATTATTATCATTCCAGATTTCACATACTAACTGGTACAGTGTTGGAAAAACCATGAGAGTAAGGTAAAGAAGCAGAATGAAGACACTTTACTTTCTGGAAATCCTCACTGAATATTCACTTAAAGTGCTATCTAGCATTAAGGAGTGAAAAATCCCATATGCAGTATTTTAAGATTCTGCAAACTTCAGTCTACCAAAACTGATCAGACGCTTCATGAAAAGCCTAGCTCACAGTTTCCCTTACTAAGAATAGAGACCAGTGCCTTTAAGAACAGCCTCAGAGGTAGCAAGCGGTGCACATCGCTGACAGCAATTACAACGGCATCGCTAACGGTGAAGCCGTTTATCTCACGAGCATTGTAAAACAAGACACTGCAAAGAGAAAGTAGAGGCTCGGTTCGGTGTGACAAGGCAGGCTCGCCAACGTCGTCTCTTTCCACCTCAAACTGGAAAACCTCTAAAAAGAAGATAAAGGAGGGGAGGGGGGTGCGAGTGCGGACGACACGCATCTGCATCGCAGGGAAGTGCCTGCAGGGCCGGGAAACAACTTTGGAGTTCCAGGAGGCGCGGGCCGGTCCCGGGCCAGGCCGCCCCGCTCCTGCGCTTGGCCCCCTCTCCCCACACCGCCGCTACCAAGCCGCGGGGCACTCGCACCCTCAGGCCCCGCCGGCCCCGCTC
>JANHGB010052213.1:0-29874 GCA_026283785.1 Coracopsis vasa | reverse complement strand
GGGAGGTGCCCTGCGCTCCGCTCCCTGGCGGCACAGCGGGGCGGGCCCCGGCAGGTGCGCGGCTCCCCCTCCCTCATCCCGGGACTCGAGGCCGCGGTGTCACCCGACCCGTCCGGAGCGTCGAGCCGGGCCTGACAGAGCGCCAGGGCGGCCGAGGTCGGGAGCGCTGCCCCTTGTCTCCTCAGGAGTTGGCTCAGCCCTGGCCGGTAACCTTCTCCCCGGCCGGGCCGGCCCCTGGCGCGCGGGTGCGCAGCGGGGCCCGGACGCGCACTGCCTGAGGGGCCTGGCGCTTGTTTAAGAGCCTGACAAATCATTAATGAAGCTACCCCATCCCTCTGTGAGGTCGGGGATTTATGTTTATGCCTTAGAGAAATAAGGAATGAACAAGGCCGGAGGACAGACCCGTACTTCTGTTCCAAACAAGCAGCTCTCGGGAAAAGGCTGGGTTGCCAGCCGGGCTCAGGGATCGCTTTCAGCTGCAGCTGTAATGACAGAGGAAAGTGGTTTATCGTTGTGCCTTGGGCTCCTTCACAGCAGCCTGCACCGCTGAAGAAGGCAGCTCCTGTCCTTCTCTATGTACACAGAATCCTACGTGGCAATTCCACGGCCACCCTTATCGGCATTCTTGCCAGTGAAAAATAAAATTACTGCCTCACTGTATGTAGAACGGTTTGATAGCACCAAACAGAGTGGGTAAAAGTGTGTAAATCAGGCAATTTGTTAGAAAGTCATATAGCGAAAGTCCAGCCTCTGGCAAAAACAGCTGAAGGTAGAAGCATTCTGATTGTGCTTGGCGTGCTCAGGGCCAATAACTGAGAAGTCAGACTGGTGAAAATACGTGGAACGTGTGCTTTAATGTTTTCCTGAAGCCACCAAAGAAATAGTGACACACAAGCCAAAATTTCAATTCTGAAAAAAATAGTTTTCTGATTCAGAAACAATACTCACAGCTTTCATTTTGGCTGAGTCACAGATGGTTTTGCAGGACGCTTATTTTCAATGAAACGAAGGATTCCTTCTCTGAACAGCTCATTCTCTGTTACACTGGCAGCAGCAGTGCAAGCTCAAGTTGATTAACAATTCTTACATACAGAGACTGGCAAATATCTGGGATATTACATTGTCAGATGTTTGACTGGATTTGCTCGCTGTTTGTGAAAAGCTATGTTTTCACACAACTGCACAGATCAGACCCCTTTTTTTTGCCCAATTGATTCACTGTCATAAATGTGGCGTGTTAAACCTCACTGTCTTCAAAAGAGTAGAAGGAAGGAGAGCTGGTCTGGGTGCTCTAGTTGAAAAGTGAGGTCAGGAAGAGATAAAAACCTTCAAGTGGCAATTGTATGGTGATATTAATCAGCATTATAAAAGTTCAGCCATGAAAAGAAAATGTGCTTTGACTTTTCACCCAGTCTGTGCAACTTGTTACATAGCTGCAACCTGACACACATGGTACGTTTTTCTGTCTCTGGCTTAGTCATTTAATTGTTTTAAAATGGAAGGCAAATAAAAAACACAATTAGAAAGAATATTAGCAAATAAATTAAATACTTCTATGTTTCAAAATAACTTTGCTAGGATTCTAATGACTCATGACAGGAAAAATGCCACTTGTAAGAAAGATCAATAAGAAATGTAATGCTATTATAATTTCATTTGAATGTAGTAATTTAAGAAACAGATTGTCTTAAAAATATTTTTTTTCTTCTCATCATCTGTCCTGATACTTGTTGCTTTCAGTACATTCTGTGGGAATAGCATTGTATGAGAAAAATGCAGTCATTGGGAAACTGAGGCAGGGAAAGACCTACACTGGCTGTTCCAGTGTGGCATTGGAAACGTTGCATAGGTGAGAATGCGAAGCTAAAGTTTCTCCTGACTTACTGTCTCTCTTTGCAAACAACTGCATGGATAAAAAGGATTGCCGGAGCTTGGCTAAAGATACCTGAGAGCGCTTGACCTAGACTCAATTCAGGTGTAACCTTTTTTAACTCTTCCTTTGAACAAGTACAAACCCTGTAATCTCTGGACAATTTATAGTGTTGATACTAAAAGGCTAGGGGCTTTCTTCTAAGCCCTGACACCAAAGTGTTTGTTGAGCTGTGTCATTTGGCTTCCCTTTTGTCTTAAGTACATCTAAGCTGCCTAGTCTGGTTTTTGATACTTGCTATGCTTCTGCAGCAGTGTTCCTTGTTCTAAGGCTTAATATTTCCCTGAAACTGATTTTCTAAGCATTCTTCAGTCATTGACTGAGTAGTTTTGTTTTCTATTTAATAATGTTTGTTAGCCCTAATCATGTCCAGGTGTTTATCAGGTAAAATTAAAAATATATATTGTGGAAAACCCCAATGGATTCAAGGTATTCAGTGTGCATCCCACTTCCAGGAAATCGAGCTCTCCAGGTCTCAAAAGCCTGTGCACTATTTAGAACCGTGGCACTTGATTAATGTGGCAAAATTATGCTTTTAATTAGAGTAAACTTTCACAATTGTTACTGACAAAAGGAAGGTTTAAAAAATTCAAACTATCTGTGATTATCTATGAAAACTATGGGGGGGGGGGTGTTTGGGGTTTTTTTATTTCACCCTTCCACACATCTCCCCTTGCTTTTATCAAGATGTCTTCAGTATGGTTTTATATGTATAATGGCTTCATAAAAACCTTCACTGTAATTGCTCAATGATGGTTTCACTAAGAGAACTAATATCATACCTTTACAGCATCTTCTGTCATAGCTGCATAGCTGTGAAAAGTTGTCTCTACTGAAGTCCTAGACTGAAGCTACAGAAGTAGCTATTTTTTCCAGTGCAAGGCTATAACCAAGCCAAAGGCTTATCTCCCAATACATTCTCTACCAGCAGCCCAAAATAAATTGCATCAAATGTAACGATAAAAGGAATAACCTTAAGGGAAAAAAATAACCCCTCAAACTTACTTGTCCGGTAAAAAAGGCATACCCAAGACATAAGCCTGAATTTGTAATTCATGTCTTATTTATTATCCTAATGTATATAGAACATGTTGAACACATATATATGGTCCTGTTACAATGAGCTGTGCATCCTTGCTCCTTCTTGAGCATTTCAAATGCCCATTTTTAACTTCAAAACCTGGCTCATCTCTTGGACAGTACCTCATGGGGGGGGGCAAATTTCTCTAATAAACGTAAGTAGAGGCATCACTAGCTAGCTTCTTTGCAATAGTGCATAACTCTTTGAAAATTACCTATGGTTGAATGTTTTATGAGGATTCTTGCCTATTTTTATAGCTCACAATTTAAATTACTGTTAAAATGTGTATCTTTTGTTGCAGATAAGGAAAAGGTTCCAAAAGGTTAAATCTGTAACACCAGTCTCAATCATTTCCAGAAGCTGCTTTTCAACCTAATCTGAAGCTCCCTCTGTGTGCACTTACCCAAACCACAGCACACTAATATTCTGGTGTTTCCCCCAACTTAATTTTCCTTTTATGCACTTAGTATCAAGAAGCATATTTGCACTGGTTTCTCCTGTTGTTTGGTTTAGGCTTGGGAATTTTTACCTGACAAAAAGCATGAAAACTTTAGCATACTTTGGTAAGAAAATTGAGTAGAGGGATGGATTTTATTGCTAGCTTTGACAAAAGTGTTTGCTATTTCAATAGCAAGTTCTGCGATTCCCTGTGTCAGCTTTGTCCTCTGCCCAGAATATCTCCCTGCTGGAATTTTGCCTTGAACTGTAACACAAGAACAGAAATTCTGTGCAGGGTTTTAGAATAAGAATGATACCTTAAAATCAATCAAATCAAATCAAGAGCTTATGATTTCTGAAAGGTCACTGTAGCTAAAACCAAATAATTAGGTTCAGCATAGGGTTGACTGAATGGCATGATGGGCTTGTGAGATGCAGGTCAGACAATGTGACATACTGGCTTCTGCTCCCTTGCACTAAGGCTGCATGAAATCAGTCATTCAGCAGCATCTGTAATAAACTGTGCATCAGATGATGCGATCTGCACTGGCCAACCTTGAACTTCCATAAGGCACGAAGTTCCTTCCTAGAGAGAACTGTAATAGTCCAGGGTGAATATTGCATATGTATGGATTACAGTGGCTAGTCCTCATCTAATGGGTCTAAATCTACTGGACTAGATGTAGTCTGCTGGGTAGATACGGATGAATGAACTACATAATATACAGCTGCAGTTATTTATGGAAATGAATTGACAAGTCTCAGGGAACTGATTTAGCAGTGCCAAACATTTGTAATGACTGTATTGTAATGCAAGAAACATTTTTCTTTTAATACATTTCTCTGTTCTTATTAATTCCTTGTAAATATTTGTGATAATTAATGTTTTATTAGTTCCTCTGAACTAACTACTGTGAAGAGTGGCCAATTTTAAACATCACAGAAGCGGTAAAATATTTAGGTAAATTAAACAGGTGGTGTTTCACAACAGCAGAATGCTGCTGATACTTTTTACAACACTTTTTCTGGAACTCCACCTTATGCAAAGAACATAATTTCTGACCTTATACACCTTCAGAATACTGCACACAAACACATAATTATTATGGAGGGAAGGGTGCAGGCGATTATGCTATCTGTTATTCCTTGTGTTTATCCAGCATGTAGAAGTTCAGTTTCCGTAATGTGAGTTGCTGGGAAATCAGATTCAAGAGCCTTTAACACTAGTCATTTTGTAGAGTGGGAAACAAAATATGAGCATAAAAAAACCCCAAAACTCAACAAGAAATGATTTCTCACAAACAGCCACACCACTCACAAGTCTCAGCCATTTCTGAGCTGTTGCCGAGGATAATAATACCAGACAAAGGACAGTAACAGTCTCCAGATATATGCAAAGAGGAAGGGAGATATACTTATTTTGGGCAAAAAAGAAACGACATACCTGGTCAGAATCAAGACAGGCAGCATTCCATTTTTCTTATCAGAGTACAAAGCTGATACATGAAATTTAAAGACAAAATGAACTCTGTATTTTGAAAAATTGAGATTTATTTTATTTTGGAGAGATTTATTTGCCTAAGTGTGGGCATCTAATATTAATTTAGATACCTATTCTACCATGACCTAAGAAGGCATGGGTTTCCTGTTCATTCTGTGTCACACAGGACAGCCCAGTGTGGATGTTTCAGATATCCTTGAACATAGCACCAGAAAAATAGCACCAGACACTTGTACTTAGGTGCCTGGATTTCATTCATGTTGTATCTTTTCTGCTGCTGCAACGTACAGTTCACAATCGACTATCCATGGCTTTAGGAAACAAAATGAAAAGTCTAGTAACTTCAGACATACTGCATTGTGAAATTGGGTTTTGGAAGCTTTCATCTAAGGAGGTTTTTCTCTAATTCTGGGAATAATAAGAAATTTAAAGTATGATTGTATGCATATCTGCATACATGTGAGGGGAGGAAGAACTTTCCCAAAATCACTAGAATGACATACCCCTGATTGAGCAAACAATTTCCAAATCAATCTACCTGTGTATGTACAATTTAGAATGCCTTAAAAATGGCTTTGAAATGGAAAGCTTTGCTGAACCTTAGTGATGGAGTCATCACATTCCCCCCAGATGACAGAAATTAAAACAAACAAGTGCTTATCTGGCCAGCTGGAATTCCTAAGGTAGTGCCTTTGTGCGATTACCTACCTGCCACCACTGAAATACATCACCTGTTAGGACATTTAGTACTCTTTGGAATGATTTCATCCCACAGGATTTACACAAAGAAGGGGCATTTGCCCTGTCTCAAGAGTTTTTCTGAGAACTGTATACTCAGAGAATGAGATACTCGATAAACCTTTGAAAAATCAATGTACCGTTCATATTTTAAAAGCATTGTGCTGACTACTTGGAAGTTATTATATTAAAAGGTTATTAATGCAAATGTCTGTACTATCTAACAACGACAATCTCAGTACTTATTATGAACCTAATTATCACAACGTCAGTGCACTTAACATTTTTATGTATTTATTCCCTTCATACGCATGAGTAAATGTTTGCATCTTTATGTGCCTGAATTTGTTTAAAAATTAACCCTATGTGGGTATTCAGAGTACCTGACTTTAGACACTATACCAAGTTAGGTTGGCCATTCGACATATAGGCATAGAGGTCTGCTGAAAACACATAAGGGATTTTAGTGCTGACAGCCATTCCAGAATAACATTTTGTTTCCTCTGACTAAATGGGAAACCTACGGAGAACTGTCTTCTGAATTAAGCATCTCAACTGTTGAAAATTAGACAATGCAATTAATTTGCTAAGTGATTTTCTCAAGATCTAATGAAATATGTGGCTGAATAAGGAATGCAGACTTTGAGTCCAAAATTAGTACTCAATCAGGCCATCCTTCTTTGTAACTATAATGAAGGGGGTTTGTTTCTAAAAATAAAACAGGTAAAATGCATTAATGCTTCAATACTCCTGACAATAAGTCAGCTTTAAATCTGGTCCAAAAGATTTTCCTTTGAGCTGCAGAAAAAAAAAATGTACCTTTTCCTTTGGTTTCACATTGACTGAAGCTGTGCTCTGGAGTTGTTTAGTAGCTATGCTACTAAATTTTAAAAGGATTTTGTTTTGTGTTTTTTTTTTTTTCTAATAGTCCTAATTTTAGCACAACAAATAGAACAATTTCATAACATGGAATGTAAGCAACCTTCTTGTTCACTTTTGTGTATTTATGAAAGAGACATTACGCAATATGTTAATAATAACATGCAAGATAATTCCAGACAACTGTGTTACACATAGTGGCCCTGTAAATTCTTCTTAAAAGTCAAAAAATCATAGAACATTCCCTTGGGGTGGGAGGGGAAATGAGAAAAATGCTGGCTACCGAGCAAGTTCGTAAATAATTTACACCTGACTTCAAAGACATTTAACATCTGATGTATCTGAAGCATTCGGGAAGCAGGAGTACAAACTGAGATCACGTCTAAAATCAGGAAAATTGTTATAGCCACTCAACCCTTTTAAATTCAACCCTTAGTGTTCTCTACCAGCTCCATAAATTTAGCTCAATTCACTGTACTTGTATAAGAATTCAAATATGAGAAATCAGTAAAGTTTTTACATTTTTGGGGGCTTCTCTTATGAAACAGCAATGCAGTTTTCAGATTTCTAACCCCCTTGCACTTTCATCCTATCATCCAAGAACTTCCAAACTAATACCTGCCCGTTTCATAACATCCAGGTTTTTATAAATCCACATTAGACACAAAAGTTGGTATTCTTTCTAATAACTGGATTTCTGTGCTACTGAATCACTCAAGATGACATACCCATTCCACAGAAGGAATAAGCATACAGTCACATTTCTGTCAAGTTAGCCACAGCACATGATAAAGAATTTGTATCAGCTTTATGTTTCTGTGTTGACTTAATGCAGGCCGTGGGAGGACAGACAATATCTGATCTGGCGAAAAGCCTCCTGGTAAAAATTCAACCCATTGAAAACCTTAACAAATTTGAATTAACAAATTGAGTTTTAGGATTCTTCTTCCTGTGGCAACTCTTCAAGGCCTCAAGCCCATTTTAGTATGTTGTCAAGTCACAGCCTCAGAGCCAATACCAAGCCTCTGACCAAGAAATCATATTAAAGCCAGCATGTATGGTAGAAGGTGATATTTCCAGCTTCCTAACTGATAAATTGTACTTCGTGCAAGTGTTAGATGCTGCCTTAACTAAATTCCAATTTACATTCTGCCAGTTTGCACGGTTTTAGTTGGAGAAGTTACTTTGCACTGTAGCTGGAGGTAGCCTGTTAAATATACATTCAATCCAAATGTAACCGCAGTTCAGCAGTGGGTGAAGAGAGTTAATTGTTGCATGGGCTAAGTTTTGCTTCATTGCTGCTTGGATTTAGGTAAAAGTGGATGTACAGTTTTAACAATGTTTTGAGTTTCCATGGGGAGTAAAAGGACACCATCTAAATATGAGGCTTCCAAACATTCTACTTTCAAAGCAGCTTTAAAAGAAAGGTGTATTCCAATCGTTTTTATTAGCATAGTACCTTCAGAATATTTCTCCTTTTGTTTATTAGAAGGGAAAATCTACCATTAAGTGATTTGTTAAGATGTTAAAACCCCATTACATTTTCTACAGTTTGGCTGACTCTCAAGCAAGAACGTAGGCTTCTATTATAACATATTGGGAGCTTTTAGAACCAAAGCAATTCATAACAAATTTATTCAAACTGACACATTTCTAGTTACAATGTCTTCATTATTTCTTCAGAGTTATGAAACATGAATTGTATCACTGTAACCACAACACTAGTCAAGGAAATCTAATTTGCCATGAAGTCTGTTTGTACAATCATCGTGTAGCTCAAGGCATACATTCGATTATTTTCTTGTACTGTTTCTTATATTGGTGTTATTCCAAAGGCTATAGTACTATTATAAGCTCATTACATCTAATTTTAAGAAATATTCTTACACGGCAGGCTCTAAAAATATATGGCTACATAACAATTTAGAAATAATTACACCACCAAAATCTTTTAGGCATACATTGAACAGAAGTGGATTTCACATTCTTTTTTTTATATTTCAAACACTTTCAGTTTAAGCAGTACATGCATTTAATCATCATAGCCAGCAAGTTAGTCAATATTTTATTCAATTCACATTAAAGCTGAGTTAACACAGCATAGAATTCCCAAATCATGAGAACAGAATCATTAAAATGATCAACATAAACCAAAAAAGGACTTTTTAAAGCAAAATGAAAAGGTTCTCCATAAGAATCTTTCCTCTCTTAGTCTCTTATACTTGTTTATTAAATTCTTCTAACAAGAATGAAGTGAGTTATAATTAAAACAAAGAAAAAGCTGATAGCCTCTTTTACAGCTTCTTAGGATAGAAAGGTTTTTTTCTGTTTCACTTTGCTGTCAGAAATGAAAGCCTGAGCTGCAATTATTAAAGGTCTGAATTTGCATTTTTCAGCAATCCAGAGAAATGAGAGCAGCTATTGTTATGATCATTATCATTATGAAGTTCTTTGTCTATAGATCTTCTAACAAAGTTGTTGGTCAGCTGTTTGTTAGATGCCTTGCCAGTTATCAGATCATCTCATAGTAGAGCAAAAAGAACATCAAATTAAAATGATAGCTTTGTATGCTCACAGATAGTAAATCCTCTATAAACTAAAGTAACTGGATACAGTGCCTAGTGCTGTAAGCTAATGCAGGAAATTTGCAGAAGTTAAAAATATATTGACAAATTTGTTTGTAAATAGCCTACCATAGGGTTTTGTCTCCAAACCTGGTTCTCTTCCCTGCCAGTTCTTCTTTTTGAGACAGCTGGACTACACAGCCTCTCAGAAGTAAAATCTCCCCTAAGCCAAGACCTCTCAAGTTTACTGTATTTTGAGCAGCTATTTGCAGAAGAATATTAAAGTCAAAAAAGCTCTTGATAAGACCTTGCTGGTCTGAACTACCAGTGAAGAAGGCCAACTTGAGAGAATAGCATGCAAGATCTCTTCTAGAGTAGCAGAAGAGGGTATCCTCTCTGCCAAAAGTCAGACAAGTTCAGGTGGCTCATCAGGTAACTGAGCTCGTTGAGGAAAACAGTCAACCCCAGCCTTAATCTATGAATGAATCTTTACAGACCTGCCTTAGAACATCTCCAAAAACAGCTGAAGCTGCCACCCACTGAAACAGTGTGTCAGGAGCTTATCTGCTATAAGTACCTGACACGAAAAAGTAAAAGCCAAGCAGAAATAAAATGTTTCTAGGGTGGTTTGAAGTATGTGTATTTTATTTCCAGTTTTCCCTTACAAAGCATGTGTACTTGTACTATTTTTTCTGTGATCAGATATGTGAATATCTCTAGTCTTCATGTGCAGCCAGTATGGAAAGATGGAGTCTAGCACAGCATCCTCTGATAAGTTTCTGTCCTGTTTCACTCCAAATTCTGTTGCTGCAGCAGTTAGGGCTACAGCTACAGACAGTAGTCCTCCTTTTACAGAGCCTTTACCCCACGGTCTGTGTAACCAACGTCCCCTGTTCAGTGTGTCACAAGGTAGAACAGGGGAGATGAAGTGAGATAGTGGGTCCTCGCACCTTTGTAATGCTTTGGAAGTAAGGCAATATTATATTCCTTTGCATAGGCTGTTAGGCAATCAACACTACAGGAATAAAGTGTTTGCTTCCTGGTCCTGCATGGGATGGGAGAACACTGGCGTTTGGTGTAGGTTCCCTCACCGCCTCTTTGGCTACCTCTGACAGACTGGTGGCATGGTCACTCTTCAAAAGCTCTTGGGCCACCTTGCTGTGCTATACGTGCACTGCAAGAGAATCATGGATGTGCTAGAAGGCCCTCACAAATACAGGAGAGAGAGGTTGACACCGCAGTGAGGCGGATATCATGAGAACTCTCCTGAGTCTGCTGCGTAGATGTGGACAAGGTACTGTGACCTGAAAAGGTCTTCTGAACTGCTTGGCAGCAGTCATATAGAGCAGATGAGTTATTGCCATTGTTTCCAGAGTTCAGAGAATGAATGCGTTTCAGTGTCCGGCTGCTGCATAACTAAAGGAACAGAAATAATTTAATAGGTACTACAATTTGTTTTCACACTAGGATTTCATTTTTCAGGGAGTAGCAGTGAGAATATATCAAATTGTTGACCCTTTGCAAGGAGGCTTCAACATAAATTAATTGTTGTGTAAAAAAAATGAATTTAATGTTTACAGTGCAATTTGTCACTGAAATGGAGGCTCAATTAGAGTCTCAATGATTTACTAAAGACATTTTAAACATAATGTCCAAACAATGCTACATAAATTAAACATGATGTAATTGAGTGTAACACTAAGTGGCTCATCACTGTTGATTCATGTGGAAATCAAGGAAATTTTACTGATCATTATGCATTCATTCAGTATTAATGTAGATGCCATATGTGCTTTCATAGGGATTCTACTGTTACTCAGCATTCATTAAGTTTTAATGTACCATTAAAAAGGCATCAAAAGACCCATCCAAAACTATTTCCACAAAGGTAGCTCATTTAAAGAGAGTTAAAGAAACATTTCACTTTAACGTTGCAATACAAAGTAAGCTGATAATGAATCAGCAGAAATAGTTCAGGAGAAAACACCATGTTTGATTGCAAGCCAGACTAGAAAGAATGTTTGAACTAAAGGCAATATGTTCTCACTGCTCTAGATTTCTGGACAGCTACTTTTTTTGTAAACAGAAGTGCTCATCATACAAGTACATGGTCTCTATTCAACTAATGCTTTACAGTAGTGTTCAGCATAGTCATTGACTATAGTGCAAATATGACTTTAAAAAAGGGGAGAAGGTGTATGAATTATGGCCAGACTGCCTACTACATTCAGTTTTGTGGGTAGGAATCAATGGGGGATGAGAAAACCACGGCAGTGTAGTAACTTGCCCACAGCTTCTTTATTTTCCTGCTAGGTCTGGTGTGCTAGTAAAATGTTTTTCCAGGGGTGAACTCTAGCATATCTTGAGTATTAAATTGCTGTAGCTCCTTCAACTCAGGGCACACTTTCATTTAGAGCCGGGTATCAAGGCCCTAAACTCATCTTCCCTCGTCTTGTGGGTTTTGCTCCCTCAGCTCAAGGCCAGGCACTGCAGCTGGTGACCTTGGGAGGAGATCTTCAGACAGCTCAATAAAGACACTGTGGTCAGGGCTGTCCCCTTCCTGGAGAGCTGCTTTTGATCAGAGGCTCTAATGCTTTGTCCCTACTTGAGCTGCAGTTCCTGTTGAATCCCTGCTTGTGTCTGGCCATGGAAATGCTAATCTGCACCCAGAACCATAGACATTTCCTCCTCATTATGGACTTGTCTAGTAATCTGGACTCATGGCTGATGCTGGCAGCTGCCTCCAGGCTTGCCCTGCTCCCTCATTCAGGGGTGGTGGGACAGGGCCCTCCTGAGCAGGCTTCCCTGTGTTACCATGCTGGGTTCTGACTTGCCATCCCTTTGGCTTGGCAAGGTTTTTTTTTTGTTGTTGTTGTTAAGCTTATTCATTCTCATCTCACTGTTGGAAATGTTTTATATTTATGCCTTCATAACTTCCTGGGAAAACTGCTAGTGGATGAATTAAGAAAGATTAGATGAGCTACTCTAGTCAAACATAGTATGTTGGCAATGGATTTCAATTGAAATTCCTACCAGAAAAATGGATTGAAATTTCACATGTAAAGGTGGCACATTTTATCTAACAGATAAAAACAGCAAAAGCGTACAAGCCTCAAATGCCTATGGTACAACCCCTTATGTTATGTAAAGACATGAGTGGCATAGAGAGCATGAATGGGGATTGATGAGTTAATGTCTCTTTCAGCAAAAGAATTGGAGAGGATAAAATTAAGCTAGCAAGCGGAAGTTCGCAACAAACAAGAAAAAGATGGCTCTTCAGACAGTGTGTCATTAAGGCAAGGAACTCCTTGTCACACAGTACTGTCTGTCACTGCTCAAAGTTTACAGGAGTTGAAAGAATGAGTAACCGAGTTCTTGAACAAGAAGACTATTTAAGACTTAAATATATAGAAATCATCTTCACTCAGGCATTTTCAGAGCTAAAAATTGTTGAAGGTTGAGCATACCTGAGGTCTCTGTTACATTGTGTGTCTTATAATCTTGTTTTTCACTAGGCATGAATTTTTGATCATTGTCAAAAGCCAGGTAACAGGCTAAATGAACCTTCAGCTTGACCCAGTACAGCCATTCTTCTATTATGTTCTGTTGCTGGAACAGACTAATGCTTGAAGATACAATGATTAATCACTTGCCTTGGTGTAACAACTTTTTTTGTGTTCAAACATGGTTATGTCATACCGATCAGTCTTCCATTTTTTACACTAAAGCAACCCCATTCCTTTAATCTTTCTTGACATGTTTTCTAAAGGTCTTATAACTCTTGTTTTATTCTCTTTTTCACCCAAATTGCCTTTCACCTTTAGATTATCAATCTAAAGAGTCAAAATTCAATCTAAAATATCTGCTGCTTTTAGCTGTGGGTTTGTTTTGTGCTTTTATTTTGTTTCTTCTTTTTACTTTCTGAAACAAAATTGTTCCAGTTTGATTTCTGCTATGTTGTTTACTCCACTGATAATCAGGCAAGTTACATTTCACATCATCACCAAATTAGGTTTTTAAATTAATGCAATAGTTGCACAAAGAGGCTCACCTACTTCCTTTTCCTGACAATATGGTCTAGCAGACCCTTCCTACCTCTCTTTTCAGCCTTTTATCTTTAGTGGGCACCAAAGAATACGCCTTTTACATTTACTGAACTTCCGAGCATGCCCGATAGCCTAGAAATAATTTTTTTTTTCCAATCTTAAAAATTCTCAATTTTAAAAAAAGTATTATTAGCAGAAACAGTTTCTCGTGATCACTTCTGGTAGGGCCCTCTTACACAGCTCACAGTAGAGTTATGAAGAGCTCTTTTACACAGAGATACCATACAGTTACAAACAGCTACACAAACTGTAATGTTCTCTTCCCACCCCGTGGTCATCTTGGTAAAGGGAAACTTGGGTAAACAGTGTTCTCATCACTCTGGAGGTTAAAACATGCCAGCTTTAAGGGCTGCTTGACTGCCTGTTGGCTGTCTCCCAGCAGACCTTCTGACCATTCAAGGATTAACCCAAGCAGTACTGCAGCTTTTAGGAAGCCTTAGCAGTATGCCAGTCCTTGAAAGTGAGGCACCTAACTGCAGCTGCCTGCATGCCCAGTCCTCTACAATTTAAAAAGGAAGTCTTCTGTAATCCACTTCTTCATCCTCTTTGTTTCATTTAGGTGCTGGAGTTTAGAATTGCAGCAGCTTGGCATACATACATAAGGACTTACTTGCTTGGCACATGCACTTTGTAGCTGCAGGTGTCCCCCAATATGATCCCCATTTGCGTGGCCAAATGCACTTCAGTTTGAAGAACACAAGTGCTTCATTAGCTTTTAGCATTTGAAGAAATGGAATAGCATCTGCTGATGGGATCCATCACGCTGGTCACCAAGGTGACCAATCACAGCTCTCCATTCCGTCCCCCATCTCCCTGTTTAGTTTGAGTGGTTCATTTAGAAAACTGCAATCAGCTTAACTATTTTAAAGATATTTTTCACTGTAGTTTTGACAATTCAGAGCTATATAAAGACTTAAGCAACTGTGAAATAAAATCACTTGTCCTTGGCTTTACCACTTCAGAGTAAGTGTGACTGTAGCCATCACATCTTAGTTCTCGCCACAGATCACATAGAGGAAACAAAAAAGGAAAAACCCCCAAACCAAAACAATCCCAAAACCAAAACCCAAGAGCGTAAACGAACAGGCAGACACATGCATGTAGCTAGGGAGGTAAATTATGAAGTTCTGTCCAACTATAGTTTATTATTATCTTTTTTCAACTCTTTTTTTCAACTAGAAATATATTAACCATTAGTAAGTACACTGCTGGTTAATGTACTCCAGCACTAGTACAACAAGTACGCTAGTACTTGCAGATAGCTACTGTTGGTCAGATTTATTCTTCAACAGCTGTTGCAGCTGCAGGTTCTATGGACTCAATTCTCCCCCTTGCCCTGAGCTGATCACATGCTTCAATGGCTTTACTCCTTTGGATATTTACTATCCCATATGCAAGCCCATTTGTTAACATTCCCATTCTTTTAAGTATTGTGTCACTTGTGAAGATTTCCTCATAGATACTGTATTTTAGTGTGGTGCTCCTGCTCCGGCTATGATGGTATCAAATATTACAGGCTAAGCAAGGTCAGTCCTGCTTGGTACTGCGAAGAAAGACTTTAAACATGTGTCATTACCCTGTGTGTGGTACAGGAGAGGGTGCTGCATTATTTGTAGCCTGTATTTTGCTTTCTGACTTACTGTATCACAGATTGGTAAACAGTACTGGAAAACACTGCTTCATTTAAATTTGCTTGTACATGAAAAACAGGACACAAAAGGAGGACTAAGAGCTCTATTCAGTCACTAGACATGACAAAGTCAGTTCTGTAGAGATGGCAACATATGTGCTCCAGCCATACTGTATTTTAAGTAACTATATTCTCTGTATCCAACTTTGCTTTGACACTTACTTGCAAAAAAACTGTTCTACAACACTTTAATGCTACAGTCTACAGCTGACTGATAAGAGCAAAACAATTATTCACAGACTTCAGTTTCAGTATTTCAGATAATTTCAATCCTTATTTGAACACAACCTGTCAGCTGGTAGACTTCTTTAAAGTACTCACATAACCTGATGGTTTGTCTTTTTAGTTAAACCTCACTATTCATAATACATCACTATTTTCTAGTGTCTTACCCTCTCTGCTTCTATATCGGCTTACTTCCATATTAACAAATTTTTTCTGATATGCATATCGAAGGAGTACACTCTTTTTTCCTATTATTGCCTGTAGAAATTCAGGTATTTGATATCCACATGAAAATAAGGTTTCATTATGACCATCTAACCCCATGCAGGGTTAGATATACTACATAACCTTATGCAGTAATCTCTGCATCAAGCCTGTAATTTGTGATCAAGTTAAATCTCAATCCACACTCAGAATGTAAATAATGACTAAACCTAAGTTTCTGTGGGAAGTTGCTTTAATGATTAATTAATTTCTTTCATATTAGTAATGTTGACTTCCTTATGCAAGTTACAGAGCAGCACTTATTCTCGCATTAGTGTCAGCAGCACACAATGTTCTCATTCATAAATCAGAGCAGGCTTGAATTTACAACTTAAAAATTACTGAAGACAGTTGTAAAGGAGACATGACTACTAAAACAGGAACAGCTTAATATTTCAAGAATCACTGACATGGAATAGGCATCCTCAGGTGTGGCTGTAGTCCATTTAATAAAGGAATGCCTCTAATCAAAGTAACTGTATACCTTGACAGTATTTCATTAATACAGTGATTACGTCCACCTATTTCTATATGGTTAAACATTTGGGGATCCTTCACACTTAAAGATGTTAAAGGTTTTTAACAGTTGCACATTTACTCAATGTTTAAGTTCAATATGAAATTCAGATTTAAAAAAAAAAATCCAAATTGAGACTTAAAACTATAAGAAGGTGATGCCCCATAGCTTTGACATTCTCTGAGCAACAGCAGAAGCAGAGCCCCCTATACTGACACTTGCTCTGTTTTTTAAGTTTAACTTGAAACTTTGAAGACTGATGCAATATTTAATGAGCATTTCCTGGCACACTGCAAATTCTTATCTTCACAATAAACTGAGATATAGGAGACTTTTACAGATTTACAGTTCACATAACCTGATGCAACTAGATACCACAGCTGCATAAAAATACAGACAAATCATAAAATTAAATCTGAAAGTGTTTGATAGCTACATAAAGACTTCTGAATATTCCACAGGGTGATCTATCTCATTTTTTTGCTGCTAACTAAAGGAGTACGATACTTAATTCATGCATGGCACATAGCTAGATATACTATGAAGAATCATGCCAATCCAATGAAATCAAAGATTAAGGATCTGAATTTCAGGTGTTTCAGTTTATTCTCTCCAATGGAAGGAAGGAAGGAATGGCCCATCAGGAAGTTGTGGGTTTTTTTCCTGTAGGAGTTCAACTACATGAATCATGAAGCTTCCCCTCCCTCATCCCAAACTCACCCACCTCTTGACACTCACTTTTTACTAAGAACAGGGTTACTATTAATGCAAATAACAAAACAATGCTGCCTTACATTTCATACACATTCATCTATTTCAACAGTTTCTCTAAGATGTATTCAAGTGACTAAGGAGGAACCTAAATTAACTTCCCACCCTATCCCTAAACTCCTATTTTAAGCATTGTTTGGGAACACTCATGCCCTGATGGAAACTAATGCTTTCGAAATCACCAAGCAGATAACTTGTTGACACAAAAGACAGTAGTTCTTCACATGCAGCAGCTGATACCAACAAAACAGCTACTAAAAATACACTCATCAAACAGGCACAAACTGGTAAATATCACCGGCATTTGTGTATAATCACATTGGCTGTAGTGCCTTATTGGCACAAGACTGTTCTCAAAGTTTAAGAAGTTCACAGATGAGTTAGTGACTTATATCCAAATCCAGCTCTCTTGGATTCTTTTTGTCCACGGAGTTGTAGCTATTTCTGCTGGAGATGATACAGACCTTGTTATTTCCAGGCTCTATGTATATATGCACAATCATTCTGAAATAACAATTACCAACAGATGTAGTTGAAATTTCCTAATAGTTTTAGTGTCCTTTTCAGATACAGTTGTTTCTCCTTTCCCAATGCCAAAAGATTTTCTTTCACTGCTATTTAGAAATGCGGAACAATGCCTGTCCTGCACAGGATTGCATTTTCATCATTGTACTAATTGCATGGATGCGGATCACAAGTTATGAGGCTTTCAGAGTTAAGCTTTTAATTTCTGGCTTGTATGCACACATTCCAAAATGGTATAATATTTGTAGAACCCTGAAGCCAAAACAGAAAACATAACATGAAAGGTGGGGGGAGAAGTAGCACTCCCAAGACACTAATGAAGAATACGAAATTCACTCAACATCTTCCACTGGCAGCAAGTGAAGTAAATTTCTCAATTAATAATTTGCCTGTAGAAGATTACTCCTTTGTGCGTTAAACCAGGGAGAAGCAGAAGTATGCTTCTGCTGGTCCTCACATATGGTGATTCTCCACATCAAGAACTCCTTTTTCTATACCTCATTCCCTCTTCTTCCCCCTCCCATGAATTTTATTCTCTTAAGTGTCTTGAATGACTTAGGAATAACTAAGTCCATTAACAGTTTTAGTGGTCTTTCCAGGGTGATGGAGGAAGTGGGGAAAGCAAGTGTTCATCTACTCTTTCACTTAAACAGTAGCTCCTGTACTGTTACGTGAATGTGAGGTTTAATAAAAGGGAAAACCATGTGTCACTTCCAAATCTTCTCCTTGAAGACATATAAACACCGAAAAGGTGTTAAGTGCTTGTGTTAACAAGCAGGAACTGTTGACAAAAAATAATGCAACTTTATGTACAATACATTGTGATATACTCTTGACACATAGTTTCTGTGTTAGTTACCATGTCACATAGCTCTTACAAGGCGGCAAACTAAAATGAAGTATCTTTAACAAATGTAGTTTACTGTTACTTGCAAATTTCATGTCATTTAACAAGGACACCTTCCCTCTCACAAAGCTACCTAATCACAAATTTTAAAGGAAAAAAAAAAAACACCTTACCTGTGATTTTCAACTGATTTGTATCAAATAATCCACAAAGCATCCTTTTCAATAAAAGGCTGTGCAGCGTTTCCATTGATATTGCTACAGCTTTGCTTTATCATCACAATAGACTTCGTAAGAAATCTGTTTATAACAAGTGATGTTTCAGATTCAGCTATCCAGTCAGCAGCCAAGCACTAACAGAATGTCACAGCTTCACAACCTCAGACCATTCACAGCACCCAGAAACAGCTGTCATGCCTGTGAAGACGGCAGCTCCCATCCAAAAACACTATTTTGACTTCAGCCTCACATTCTGCTAACATGGACATAGACAATTAAATTAAAACACATTTTCCCTTCTGCAAAGAGCTCTGTTTGCTTTGCTACCAATTTAGTCATTTACAGTTACTCTTCAATCTAGTTGTAGTTGTCCAACATCAGATAGAGGCAGTCTGGCCAGGCATTCAAGGATGTACACCCTACTGCTCAACAGCATCTTTGCTTTGTTTCTATTTAACAGAATTCTTTCAGCCTTCTCAGCAACTGTGGTTTAAAATAGGATTCTAAGCAACTCCAACTGAAAATGTTTGCTTTGGCTGGTAACAGATGCCTGCACAATCTTAAAATTAAAACCATTAGCTGCTCTCATGTCACATTCTGATCCTTTACTTAGTATGTGTGACCTTGTGTCTCTTGGTCCACATCCATTCATTTTCACGTCTTCCTTAATGATTTTCATGTTATGCTACAATATGCTACAATCACAAGTAGCTGGGAAAAAATAGGGCAGTGATTACTAAATATATGTCCCAAAAATGGAGACAACCAGTGGTTTAACATCTTTCAGCTGCAAGTATGAGAGCTCCTGCCTTGGCCTTAAAACTTCTAGTCACAAGAATATTTCCAAATATTATCGGGTGATGCTCTCCCAGCAAAACTGCTCCTTTCTCTATGTACATCTGTAGCTTTGATTTTATTCTTCTGTAGAATAAATAAAAATGATAACTAACAAGATCATTTTTACTCTTTTTTACTAGCCCTCCTTTATTTATAAAGTCCTGGAATCTGAACTAGATCAAGATTCCCCTGTGCTACATAGATTTCTAACGCTTCTTCAAAGAACTTGTGACAGTAAGTCACAGCACACTTTTATTTGGGTCTGATATTTTGTCTGCACAATTACACTGGCATTTCATTTGCTGCAATATCCTGATTTCCTAAACATTCTGGCTGCCATTCAAAAGCAGCAAGGGGATTGTAAGTGCTGTGGCATAACTAGTTGCGTTCTGTTGGAAGATATTCATGATACAGGTTGCCTAATTTATAAGTATTATCATGCCCCTAAGAAAGTCTGTTTCCTCTGCATGTAAGGCATCTACAACAAAAAAGTACTGCTAACTTAGGTTTTCAGTTGCTAAAAACACTTACTTACTCAAGCAGAAGTGCTTTCTTGTTTGAACAATGAATAAACATGTCAAGTTCATCAACAAGTTTTTCTGGTAGAATTTAATAAAAGAGTTTAAGAAAAAATTAGTCTCTAGATATACAGTAGCAAGATTTAAAAATGCCTTACAATATATGTTTGAAGAAGAGGGAAAGTTTTGCTAAACAATATTGCCAGCTAGTAACAGTAAATCTCATTGAAGAGTTTCACAGTACTATGGTGTGTGTAGACATTTCAGTTAATTATCAAGTAAGTTCAGTTAGACAAGAAACCTTAGAATTCAAGCAAGGGATTTTAGTTTTAATCTCTGTTACATAAGACTATATTTGCCTTCAGGAATTCACATAAAAGGGCAATGTACTTTTAACACATGGGGCTAAGGAACATACAGTATTATAGTTTCGTAGTCAAAACCAAACAATAATGAAGGATGGGTATTTGAATTTTCTCCCAAGCCAGAATAATTGGATTTTACCAATTTGGTTGAAATAGTGAAATGCCATATAGACTTTTATTACCATAGACGGAGATTATGTTAGTTTTACGAAATAACTTTAGGCACCTTGGCAGAGAATACCAAGGTTTGAGAAAAAAAACATGTAACCCCTTCCCACCCAAAGTACAAACAAGGAAATTCCTTTCACAGTGCAACCTCTTCATGGCAGTTACAAATCATCATGTTGTACAGGAATGCTTGAAACACAGGCTTCAAATATCACAATGAATCCAGACACTAGAATCCTGTGAGTTACAATTTTCAAGTCTGTCACTGAAAACACCGTGAAATCTAGAATGTAAACCCTAGTTAGGAACTAGAAAAAACCCTACCTCTTCTATCTCACCATTTTCAAGTGAAAGATGAAACATCCGTTTGCAATCAGACCCTGAAACAGATCTTTTGAACCACCATGTGGGTCCTCCCACCCTTGGAATTAGCCCTTGATCAGGGGAAAGAACAACGAAGAGAAAGAAGTGGTAATAATATATATTGTCAAGGGACTAAGATATTGGAGAGAAAACAGGAGAGAGAACATCAGTGAACAAATGTTCATCAGTTCTCTTTGTGAATTTTTATTTACTAAAACATTCCTTGAAGGGTTTCAGCATTAAATTAACACTGTTATTTGTAATCAGTATCAGAAAAATAATGAGACCTCTTGGAGATTATTGCACAAAAACCTGGCAGCAAACCATTAATAACCCTTTGAAATGCACATATAGATCAGTTTCTGAAACTGAGTTACAGAATGTCTTTAAAGTACAAAATAAATATATTGTTAAAGAATACAAACTAAATACAATTACTTTTATTTAAATCAAGTCCAGCAGAAAATATTTCAATATGGCAAATACCCCAGCACTTGCTGCATGCATCCATAATCTAGCTATTTCATCATGAGTGTGATCATATTTTCATCCCCTCCCCAAAATGTATAACCTTGACAAGTAATGCAAAATAGATAAAATATAACATGAAGCATTTCCTTTTAATGTATATTCCCATTTTGGTATTTAATGCTTAATCTATAAATAGATGCTCTCAGACACAAGAATGCTTTGTAAATGTGTTATTGTGCTGTTTTAAGATTAAAATATTTTACATTAATAAGTCCAAAGCAGTTCATTCTTTAGTCATACTTCCAGTGAAAAAAAATTACTTCTATTTCATTAAGTATCAAAACTGGAATTTGCATTTTATCAGTAGGCGACTATATGCTGATAACTACTTCAATACAGATCTAGTTCACAATAAGTATTGCTTATTTGAATACTAGGTAAATATTATATACAGGTACTCAAAGAGTAGATGAGAAAAAACATGTAGTGCTACTGTTAAAAAAAGTTCTTAAGTAGTACAAAAATTTCCAATAATTTATATCCTGATTTTTTTTGTGTGCTACCAGGAAAAAATTAAAGGAGATTAAAAAACCCCCCCCAAACCAGCAGACTACTTATACCAACTACTCTCAGCTGAAAAACAAAATCATCTCTTTTTTAAACAGAAACAAAGTATTGCATATATTTAAGATTTTCTACTAATTGCAAATTTAATTTAACAAAGTAATATGGAGGCAGCATGTGGTAGATTTAAATTCATACAATCTGTTAAAGTAATACACAATTGAAAATTAATGATCTAAAATCCTTAGAATCCTTTAAATCTGTAATTTCAGCATAGTGCTACATATTGCTTGTCTTAAAGACTAAAATTAGGAATTTTTGATTCTCATGTTAACATAAGCAAAGCTCATCTGCACCTTCTCTTAAATGTTTTTAGCAGCACAGTCAGCTTTATAAAGAGAAAAAGGCAAAATATTACCATAATTTACATATTCTAATAATCTTTCCAAGGCATTAAAGGACCCAGTTTGAAATTTCTATTACAATTGACAAAAATATATTAATATATACTTGCATTTACACTTTCAAAAATTTGTAGTTAATATTATGTTGGCCTAGGAAGCAGTAGTAAAGTGCAAAATATTTGGTATAGTATCTAGTGATTAACTTTCGCTTCTGTGGAATACAAATGAGTAAGCCTGGCTCTTCCATTGACAGATATGGTGTTTGATGGAGGACCAACCTGGAGGCAGGGGGAAAAAAAAAGGGGGAAAAACAAATAAATAAATAAATATTAACCTAACTTTTCAGATTCTTCTCTCTGTTGTATTTTACACAGTATTACTTCAAGGAAACAAACACTGTTACTTCAGTTAGCATTTTTCTCATTGTAATGAAAGACCTTTTATAGGATTTCTGAACAAAGCAAACATGCTATGGAAGTAGAAATAAAGAAACTACTTAAAACATATTTTATCGGCTCTAAAAAAATCTGTGTATAACTATTAAAAATACACATTTTTCTAGTCCTTCTCCAGACCTGGTTGCAAAGAAATGTTTGAAAAAACATCACTAAACTAAACACTTTTATTAAATATTCAATAGAATGCAACACTTACAACTAACACTCCTTTATACCACGGTAATGTTTCTTTTATCAGGATCTTGTGGTTTAGTGAGCAAACTATATAAATTTTAGAATAGATAGCAAAGATCTGATTTTTAGGGGAGCTGCATAAATTAGCAACTCCAACTGAAGCTACTGTGAGCTGTGGGTACTCCACAGCCATGAGAATCACATACCGCAGCGCACACATTACTAAATACAATGAGAACACTCTGAAGAGAAAAAGTGGTAAAAAAGAAACCTCACTTGACCCATTTTAGGTTAGTAATTACTGAGGACCCTATTGAAAAGGCCAGCAACACAAAAGGCTGCAGATCTCAGCATTTCTCAGCATTGCATATTCACAACATATTAAGTCAAACGGGGGGGAAGAAAGAATTTGGTTCATCATGCCAGCATTTTATTTTTTAATGATTCTCTCACAGAGCTGAAGAAAGGGTGAGTATGGTAAGAGGCAAAAAGAGAAGTATGCACCTGACAGACCTCTTTCACAATTCAAATGGATCAGTTATACTCCCTTTTACTTAGTGCAGCGCGATAGTGGAAGCTATAAAGTAAATGCACTTAAAAGATCCTTTCAATATTGGAAATCACTTTAGGGTGCTAATAAGTTATTGTTACAAAATGCTTCATTCCTCTGTCCTACTACTGCCAGTTCTCCATGTCAAACATCAAATGAGACCGTGTTTTCGTAAGATTTGCCATAGGCAAAACCCCCCTCTCTTTTTGCCATCAGACATACCTGTACTAGGTATGTCTGCAGAAAAGAATTAATAACCACTTAATGAAGTTTTTCATTGTTTTCTTTCTAGTAGAAATAGACTTCTTGAATTTTGAAAAGATTATGAATTTTCAAGTTATGAATTTTGAAAATGAATTTTATATTTTAGTTATAAGCTACGCTGCAGCAGCCATGCCGAAGCATATTTGCCATGGAATCATAAAAAAATGTTCACGCACGATGCAAAATAAAGTTAGTTCAGTATTATCCAAAATGTAATTATGCACTTGAGGTGGGGGTGGGGGAACCCCCCTCAATAAAAACATTCAAACTAAATCCAAATGGTATTTCTGGTAGAACAGATAGAGTTGATCCCTAAGAAACTCTGACCAATACAGCGTTTTCTTAATCTTATCCTGTTTTTAAAATGGCTGTGGTCAGTGACATGTAGTTAGAAGCATTACTATGGTGTGTTATGTACCACTTGTACTGACTTTGAGGTCAAAAACTACTTGAGCATGCTTGTAAACCTTTCTGAGAAACTGAATCTTCCCATTTAGGGTAGAAATGATGGGAGGTCTACAAGCCTCAGAGAGGCTGTTGTAGTGCCACACTGAAACAAAACCTTACGTATGAAATAGATTGCTCTAGTATTTGACCATCCACTGAGAGATTTTGACCCTAGAGAGTCAAAGACTTACATAAAACCAAAAAAACCCCACCGACCCTCACATCCACCCACCATGTTTCTTTCAAGTGTGAAAGGGAAGAAAAACAAAAACTACTGACTTTATTTAACCTTCTGCAATGAGAAATTCTCAATATAGAAGGCAAACCGCCAATGCCAGTTAAGAAAGCTGTGTGTGAGACTATCATTAAACTGTTTGGTTACAAATTTAAAAGAATATAGATTTCTAAAGAGTGCAATGTTTTACTCAATGTGAGAAGTATAGGTGAATTTTAGGTGACAGAAAAGAGAAAAATTAAGCCACAATTTTAACCTGAGGGGTTGGGGGAAGATGGTCCTACCAGGACTGTTGATAAAACATTGAGAAGTATCTTACTTATGATACCAAACAGCAGTAGGAGGCCTGAAGTACATTTAAGAAGAATTAAGGACCCGATAGAGTCTAATAAAAAATACAATCTTCAGAACTTTTCTGTGTTATCTGCCTGCATAAGATTGCAGCTACTTCAGGTCTAAGGCGAAGCATGTGCCTAAAACTGTACCACTTCAAACCATATAAACACCAATAATTGAATATGTTCCTGATTTTATGAAAGAGATACTTGATCAATAACTTAAGCAATTTCTAATTAATTTCAGGAAGATTTCTAATTGGATTTGTACTGTTTGAAAATATGGACATTAAAAGCTTTGCGTGTGCATTCACCAGTTAATTCTGCAAAACTAAACTCTCTTCCCCCACCTCCCTTCCTATTGTTAAGAGACCTCCTGGCAGCACTTTGTGCTAAAGCTAACTGCTTCTAGTGTCAGGCATTAATATGGTAATTTGAAGGAAGTTCCATGAATTCATTGTTATGGATGCAATGATGAAAACTCACCCTTTTCAATTTGGCAGCAGCTTCTCCAGAGCGGATTGCAGCCAGCAAGCTCTGGTGGATCTGTTCTGGGTCAGAGCGCTGGAATGTCATCACAGTTTGTCTCTTAGTGACAGGGGGTGGATGGTCAGTGGAAGCACCTGACTGCGCCTGACTCTTCTGCTCGCTAATCACAGTGCTGTTTTTCTATAAAGGGAGGAAGTGGGAGGAAAAACAAAACAAAAACCTTTAATCCCAATTAGTCATAAATGGAAAACTAACTCAACCTGGCACAAGGTTGTGTATCAAACTGCCACCATTCTAGTGTTTCATTCACAATTTCAGGGATGAGCCTCATTTCCACCATAGTATGGAGTTTCCCCCTCAGATAATTATGCCAGCAAAATTGTATGCCTCATTCAAGTGTGTGTGTGTTCCATGATCACTTGAAGCCAAACTGATCACACTACTCAGAATTATATTTAAGAAGAAGGGAATGCTAATTATGGCAAGAAATTATTATTTCCAGTAATCTGAATGAGGTTGTTTTCACTTTAAGATTCCCCATACTCCTGTACTTCAATATGATGCTGTGCTACTGCTAGACTACTACAAGTGAATACACTGTATTAATACAGTATATTCTGATCACAAAACAGTTCAGAGACTATCTTCTAGACTAGTCACACTAGATGACAGTGGATCAACAGTCAAACAATAGTAGAAATAAAGTTTACCTTATCCATTACACTATTTTGTGACTCCCCTGTTATGGCCTGCAAGGAAGGGGTTTGCACTTGAGGCACGGAGGTAGCTGATAATTCAGCTGCTGAAGCAGCAGAGGACAGTTCAACAGGAAATTCCTCTCTCGGTGCCTGGCTAGTGATTGTACGCGTCTTATTGAATGATTGCGACCTTCTGACTGCGGATGAGACAGCAAGAGCAAAAGGGGATGGTCTCGAACTGGAGTATGGCTTTGGAACTGCAAAAGTTCTTAGAGTTCTTAGGTTCAACGGTGCTGCTGGACAGGAGGGAAAAGTTGAAGGTTTATTGCTTGTAACAGGAGAAATGGAGGATTCAATTTTTTTCCCATCATCATAATTTTCTTCATCTGGTGGAGGAGAGGGAGTACTTGTCTTGTGTAAAGGTGAAGTTGCATCAGGTGATGAGATTTTTTTCCCCATCTCTGTATTCTTAGCTTCATTTTGAATGGAATTAGGAGCACAAATGGTACTTCTGGCAATTGCAGATGTCACATAATGACTTGAAGCTCTTCTCTGCATCTGCAGATAGAAAGAACTAGGCTTTGTTGTAGGACTTAATGCATTTGACTTATTCTGTGTCTCAGAAGAAGCATTCGTATTATCCAAGCTTAGCATCAGTGGGACATGGTGTTTGGAAGACTCTGTTTCTGTCCGATTGCTCACAGCAGTGATCTCAGCTCCAGACACCACAGCATGTTCAGAAATGCTGTTTGCTTTGTGCAGCAGATCATTTGTTGCTGCAGGTGCATTTTGTGAACCAACCTGTAAATGACCCACACTTTTTGGAAGATGGGGAATTTCAGCTTGCAGTATGAATTCTTTGGGGTCTTCATGTTTTAGAGAGTTTTCCGAAGTAGATGCCTCTTGATCCTTATGATCTGGTGGAATTTCTGATTCCCAGCTCTTCATTATTTCTAAGGATTTTGGAGGCACTATTTTATAAGTAGTCATCCCAATTTTTGGTATGTAATCCCTTGTAATTTCATTAGCAGGCTTGGGTTTAGGTTTGGCATCCTGTCTATAAAGAGGGTGACCTTTTATAGGAGAGTCATCTGAAGTTTTTGCTGTTGTTTCTGGTGAAGCAAAATTACTGCCATTTATACAAATGTGACTCTGATCTTTTATGGGAATTACTTTTTCATGGGTAGCTTCTTGTCTCTCAAGATTTTGCTCTGTTGAATTATCTTCATCCTCTTGCATTCCATGAATCACTTGAAGAAAGGGGCTGTTAGCATCTTTGCTGTGTTGAGGGACCAGTCCTCTGAATGTGGATGATTCACAGCCCTGAGGAACAATAATTTCTTTCTGTGTAGTCCTTCCCAAATTGCTATCCAATGGACCTGTCTGGATTGCAACATCCTGAGTTTTTACTGTGTCCAAGCTGGTTTGATTTGTTTTATCATCTTGCTTTTCTGGAATCATTTGAGGATAATTCCTATGACTTACAGAGATGTCATTTTTACATGTCTGGCAGTTTGATAGTCTGTCAACTTCGAGCTTGTTATTTTCTCTAAAAGCTACTAGTTTAATTTCAGCTGACTGAAGTTCTTTAGCTTCTTCTGTTGTTGGAAAGAGTTCTGTATCACGGTGGTCTTTAAGAGAGATTCCAAAATTAATACAAATGCCAAAAAGATTCAAACTTCCCCATTACATCATGAAGCCCCACATCCAGTGTATTTAAGTACAAGGACTGGCGCCTCACAGATATTAAAGTTTTCCTTAACACTTAGTTTTAAAGGCTATTTAAAGATATCTTTGACTAATAATACCAAATAATAGTATTCCAACTCGAGTATTCTTCTTTAATTATCAGGCAACTGGTGCCATGCATCAACTTGATAGAAAAATCTATTCTAGAATCATTTAAAAAGTGCTAAACGAATTTCAGTTGGCTATATGGGCATCAGTGACTCAAGAGCTCAAGGACTATTTGTTATTAAGTTAGATGCAATTTTTATTTAGTTCCACACTTTTGTGGCTTCTGTCCTTTAGTTTTAATATTAGAAATGTTATTTGTCTACTATTGCACAAGGGACCAATTCGAAAACACATGGACAAGAGCAATTTTCTAACTCTTATTTTTCCAACAGTTTTTAGCAGGTATGAAAATTGAATTCTTTACTTCTGGACTAAACACATAGCCCTCTCCAAAACACTGGAGTGTTTGGATCAAATTGGTTTGAATACAGTATTCAAATGAAAAAATTATTCTTCAGGAATAATCATATTTTGAGGAAAAAAAAAATTCATTTCAAGGATGTTATAAAATGGCAGTTAAAACTTGTATCTCATATAAACAGGACTCATGCAGTATGTTGTTATGATTTATAAACAGAGATGTGCTGAACATAAAAGACTATGGAAGGCCTAATATATATAAATCTGAAAATCAGTGTCACAAAAGGGAAAAATAAATTAGTAAGCTCACTAAATCCACAGAAAAATTTATGATCCATTAGATGCACGGGATGTCGTCATTTCTTTTCAAATCACCATGTCACTTTGTTCTATTTCTGTTTGAAAATATCTGCATTTCCATGCAGAAAAATAACACTAACTTTGTAAGCAACTGATTGCTTCTTCTTCCCCACTGCAGTGCTCATGTCACACCATGTGGCAGGACAACCTCTGTGTCCAGCCTTCCCTCCCCTCAGCACTGCTCCACCTACAGTGCCCTACAACAGCACAATGAAACTTTGACTACTGCTATAATAAAAAATTATTAAAAACAAAACCCTTGCAAAACCAAAACTGCTGTTAATTCTTGTCACCTCATCGCAGAGAGGATACACTGCAGCTAGAGAGAGTATGAAGAAAATAATCTGATGACAGCAATTCAAGAGTTGACTGATTTGTCATTTTTCTCAAAGGAATAGAAAAGCTCTCTTCAACCTTACTCTGAAGTACCAAAAATGTGTGGGAACTACTCACCATCAGTTTTATTTTGATCCAAAATTCCAAGCTTCCTGTCTTTTTCAAACGCAGCTTGCTCACTGCTTATCATAGTCTGTAGTCCTCTGCAAAGCACAACAGTACATTAAATATGCTGGTATCATTCATTTCAGTAAACACAAGTAATGGTGCAAAGGAACTGGCAATATTCTCCAAACACAGATGGACAAAATAGAATCATTCTGCCAAACATTGGAGTACTCAAGAGAATAGATTTATTTTTTTTTAACAAGAGGAAATGCTGCTATGATATTTTACAAAAACTCAGCTTCACTCTCTTCTGTGTAAGCAGATGATTGGTTTCCTTTTCTCTCCTCCCCCTCCTTTTGTTTATTTGTGGAGTTTGAACAAGCCCCTTTCCAGAAACAACTAAGTTTAAGTGAAGCCCCAACAATTTATCATTCATATAACAGTAGTGTTCTATGAAGTGTTTTAAAACGTTTCCTTGACTTTGTCCCCAACACAATATACAGGAAGCCGTATGAGATGCTGACTGCATATGAACACATGAACTCTGCGGTACAGACTTTTCAAAATAGTAATGAAAATTTGTCTGTCCCTTTCAAGAAATTCCTGGACAACAACAAAGAAACATGCATCTAACATATTGCTTGCATACTAAACGTTTTGCAAACGCATACAATTTATGCCCCTAGAATATGGCGGGCAAGAGAACTGCAAAAATGCTGAATAAACTCCTCATCTTTTTTGGAGGAGATTTTAAGTCCTTGCCTTAAGAAGGTAAATGAAAAAGGCAAAAATATTTAAAATTTCTCTTTAAAAGTATTATTATAACTTCAAACTTACATCTTTGCTATTTATATTTTCTGTAGTTACAAACACTGGCATTATGAAGACTCCAATTCATCTGCCACATCAAATGTGTTAGCTGTCAGAAGCCAGTGCCTTGAGCTAAAACATCTGCTTTTAATAATTTGAATTTATAAATTCCTCAATAACCACCCATTCTCGTGTTGCTTGTACAGTCCAAAATATACTGTAAGTGTCCAATAAACCACTAAACAGGAGCATTCACTCAAAATTATTGTTGGAAGAGAGTTAAAGCTCAGTCCTGCACTCTGTACTCTTGCTTATCTCACAGCTGAGGGACTGAACTACAAGTTCTTACAACAGGTTAAACTGTGGGGTTTTTTTGGGGGGGTTTTGTTTGTTTGTTTGTTTTTTGGTTTTCTGGGTTTTTTTGGTTTGGTTTTGGTTTTTCGGTTGGTTGGTTGGTTGTTGTTAGGGG
>JANHGB010052212.1:0-13815 GCA_026283785.1 Coracopsis vasa | reverse complement strand
TAGGTTTAGAATTAATGAAAACTCATTTAGCTACTTATTTCCCTGCTGAGGGAAAAAAAATACACAAAGGAAGAAAAAATGCCAGCTATATTAGTTTTCCAATCTATATCTTTTGCAAAAAGATGATGGTAAAGCTTTCAGAGATGGTCCTTAAAATCTTGGCATGTTTTCTCTGTATATGTGTGTGTAAATGCACATTTTTAAGAGTGGAAAGAAAGAAAAGTCAACAGAGAAGAAATAGGATTTAAAAAATGCCCAGATCTGACATGACAATGTAGATGTAACTGATAACAGTGTTCCCCCTATTCAAACAAGCATTGCAAGACAGCTGCCTAAAATTCCAGATGTTCCAGTCCTTTCCTCACCAGCTTCAATGAAACATAACTTGTAAACAGTACAGTACACTCTCCACAGAGATAAATTAGATGAGGAATGTCCAACTGTGTGGCTGAAGAGCTTTGTCAGGACATGAGAGGGATGGACAGAAACACCCTCGCCAAAGTTTCCTTTTTTTTTTTCCCTTTCCCCTTTTCTCTCTCTCCATCTGCCAATTTGTATTTCATAACATGATGAGTTACAGAAGGTTGTGAACCAGCACGGCGTGGCCTTACCTCATACCCCTGTGAGAAGGCTGAATGCAAAGGCTGTGTGCCTAATTCCCCAAGTACAGCATGGGTCATAACCTGTTATTGTTGTTTGGTTGTAGTGGTGCCAGAACAGACATTTTTCTTGTCTGGATTCCAGAAATATATCTCACAGCTTGCTCTATTTTTCTTTTTTTTCATTACTTGGCTAGTCTGTTTTCTCAGCTTACATTTTCCCCAGTACTGTCGGTCGCTCCATTGGCTACTAGACTGTTGAAATCTGTTGCAGTCATTCCCCTCATGATGATGTGGGAGAATATAACCCTGTGGCAGGGGAATTACTGGATGTGAATAGTAGAGGGAAAGAATTACACATGCTTTGTGCGAAGCTGACCGTTGGCTCACACACTATTGCTATTTCTCCAGAACTTTCCCCTTGCTGTCCCTGCACAATCCTGAAAAGAAAAAGAAATAAAAAATAAAAGACAGAGTTTTCCAGGATTCTTTCCTGGTGAAATCACCCTAACTGTAAATGGAAAAGTGAGAGGGTGGGAGAGCAGCTCCATGTGTGTACTGATCAGATGTGAAGGATCATCCCTGCCTTGTTGCTGTGGCAGACTAAGACCCATTTGGTCCTTCTCACAGTCCTCATTTGTTTCTGTAGAGAAGATGAAAAAGAGTGATTTGTAGTGAATGGTAGGAATATTTTTCCAGGTGGTTACATGTCTATAAACCCACCTTGTATGATATTCAGCGCATGTTGCTAGGCAGAGATGTGGTGAAAGGATGTGAAACCTTGCAAGAAAACAGATGTCTTATACACAAATAGTTATTTCTTTTAATATTTAGATATACCCCTGGTTTTCTGCTAAGTGTTAGGACCACTAGGTGTTTGCATCTGATGCCAAACCATACTTATCTGGAAGAAAATGAGGAAAAGACTGGTTCCCTTTTAAAAAAAGCTGTTCTTTAGTGGTGTTACGGACTCTTGGAGGAGTGGATTTCAGTTGCAGAGTGTAAGAAAAATTTGCAACTTCTGAGTTTGGTCAAGCCTTACCAGATGCATGGATCTGATTCCAGTCCTTTCTGGATCCCAATTTTAGGTATGGCATGAAGCACAAGAGATTTTTCTGTTCTGTGTCTTTTCAATGGGACAAAAGTAAAGTCACGCCTTGAAATTCAGCTTGATTTCATTTTAAACATAGCCTTTGCTTTTTGGGATAAGCGATGAAGTTTCCAGTAGTTAATCACAGATCTACAAATTTTTATTTGGTTTTTTTTTTCATCTCATGCACTGGATTCAGCAGAATGAAAGAGAAACTCAGCTTCACTGCCTTAACACTCCCCACAAATACTTGAAGTGTTTTACCTGTGGACAAAACGTTGAACAATGACACAGATATACCACAGGGATTCAGTATTGAGACTATTTTTTTTTAAGTATTCATGATTGTTTCAGCCAAGTTCTTCATATCCTGGAGTCTTAAGCGATGACCTATCAGGCTGGAAGTCCAGCAGAGCCTGGATGCAGTGCTGGTCATATCAGCTCTCAGGGATAACGAAGGAGCAGGTCTAAATGAAAGTAGCTGTTCTGTAGCAGCCCTCAGGAGCTCTGATGGAAACAGGAGCAGTGGACTTGTCAATGCAGGGGAGAGAATTGTGCCGCTGGGATTCCTGAAGGAAGCAGGAAAAGGAAGGAGAAAAGAGGTTGTAGGGAGAGTGGCACTCTTGCTTATCTCCCCTCAGAGCAGCATCATGTTTGTAGATAATACGTTTGTGCAGTAGCCTATCCATGTACTCAAGTCTAGGAGACAAGTGTAATTCAAATTCTCAAAGGAAAACAAAAATTCATTCAAATGTAGTTATACTATTACAAACTGAAAGGCTAATGGAGCAGCTTAGGACTGCCTCCCTGCATATTTCCTTCTGTCTTAATTTGAAGATAGAGATCTCAGTTAAGAAAACAAAACTTTAGAGACTTTAGTATAACCTGAAAATAACATTATTTATGGATAAGAATGATTTATATTGATGTGAGAGACAGTGTTGAAGATTCTGGCCTAGATATTAGTTTCTGGGAAAGCTGGAAAAATAAAGAGGCCAACCAGTATCACGTCCAATTCTTTTCATAAATGATTTTTGAGATGCTTAAGCCAAAATCTGAAAGGCACTTTGCAGACACGAAGCTCCTCTCCAGGAAAGTTAAAAGTCTAGATAAACAAGACATACAGTCAGCTATGGATGACCGATGGAGAAGCAATTTACTTAAGAATAAAATAGATCAGCAGCAAAGCTCAGAGGAGAAAATCAGGTGTCCTAGCTGCCTGAGGTAAAAAATAACACTGACTCCCCAGATATATTCATCTTGCCTTTGTCACATTGTTGGAAGAATCTAGAAAAGGATGATCATTTGGAAACAGCTTGGAGGAAGCCAATGAGAACAAACTGAAAAATGTAATTGATGAGAGAGAGCTACACAAACAGGAGCTATTTAATCTGCAAGAAGGATAGTAAAGGGGGAATAGAGCAATTCTCTAATGTATGAAAACCTGCTGCAAAGAGAAGGGGAGTTATCTGCAGTGTCTTCTACTACAAATGCTGAAAAGTAGAAGGAAGACTCAGGTTCAGCATGAGGAAGGACATTCTCATGGTAAGAAGGGAGAGCAAATCTAAGAACTGACTGGACTAAGAGTCACACTTTTTCCACCCACCAGAAATATTTAAAAATCATCCCTTAAGATGTCAGGAATAATAGGAATCATTGGTATTTCCATGAGGCAGCTGTATATATTAGATGACTCCTTAAGGTCCCTTCCATCTCGTCCTCTATGTCCTGAAACCCTTAGTAAGAGCAGTGTTGTCTGCTGCATTTTAAAACCCTTTGAGATTCCTAGATAGAACACGCTCTAGAGAAAAAGCATGGTAATGATTATTGCTGTGCATCTGTGCATAAATCATATTATGTATATTTATGCCTAGAAATGAGGAAGTGAATTCTTCTAATGACAGTTCAACAGCTAAGGAGCTGATATCCTCCTCTTCCACTATTGTCTGTTTATGGAAGTCACTTGGTGTCACACCTTACAGAATTTAGAGGGGAATAAAAAGGAGGAGAGTGCAGCATTATTCCTAGGCACACAGGCAGCGGCTACCTCATGCACAGCAGCCAATGTGTTTCTCTATTTCACAAACCACGGGAGATCAATGTTAGCAGGGCATAGCCAGCAGTCCTGGAACTGTCTTGTAGCACCTTTACATTTCTTTGCAGTATGTAAAACTTTGGTGCTTGATATCAGTGCATTTCCCCATTGGGTAACTCTTTCCTTCATGTGTAGGATGTCAGTGGGCAGTATTTCCTCCCATCTTCCTCTTGATGCTACTGTGTTGTCACCCACTGCAAAGGCATTCTGTAACTTCTGCATTATTTCTGCATGTGTTTTTGGCTTCAAGTGTCAATAAATGCTAACCAGGAGTTGAGACCTGCTGTTTTAGTTGGTTGGCTGTGTTGGTGCCCATTCATAACAACCAGTCTGCCTAGATTATGTCTTTTGGTCCCAGATCACCCCATTTTATACAGGAAAGCTTTCTGCCTGCACTGAAGAGGAGGAATTGCAAGGCTTTCTCTTCTTTTTCCAGGAGGGAAAATCAGAGGACTTAGATCATCCATCTAGTCAGTGCTCCTTAATTCCTCATTTGTGTGGCTGTGTGACAGCTTTTATCTTTAACTTCTTAAGTTGCATAGGACTGAAGAGTTAAAGCTTCATCTCAGTTTCCATGACTTCTTTCACTAAACAGTCAGGGGCCTGGGAGAAATCAAAGGCTAATAGCAGGAACATTTTCAAAGCATCACATTATGGATGGCTGGTGGGATAAAAGAGACAAACAGGGGAAGGCAATGTTTAGCGAGGGATTCTATCCCATTATTGAAAACCAAATATGGTTTATTCTTCCACTATGGAACACACTCATTAAAGTAGATTTATTATTCCTTGTGGATAGATACTCTGCCTTTCTCCATTCACTTTGGAGGAGTTACACTGAATTATGCTTGTAAAAGCCTGACAAATTATAAGAATGATCAGGTAATACCATCTTATTGTACTCCTTGCATTCCTAGAGCATAACATTGCAGCCAGATGTCCAGACACAGAAGACTTTGTGATGAAAAAGGAGTTTCAATGTGTAGATGAACTGAACTTGAGCTTCACAGCAAATATTGTACTAAATAAGGGGAAAGTTGCTGCAGGTGTCTAGAGCAAAGAATACATTACAATTTGTATTCTATGTTATGTGCACTAAAGTGTGTGAAATATTACACCAATAGGGAGAGATTTGCCTTGCTTTGATTCATTAATTTCCCTTTAAGGTGCTTCATTTCCCCTCCCAATCATCTGTCAGGTTTTTTGCTACAATACTCCTTGAAGTGTGGAAGTGCTTCAGCTCCAGGTCTGGCTCTTGCCCTCTCTTCTCCTCTGTCTGTGACCTTAGGACTTCAACACTATTTTCTTTCCTGAGTCAGGAAGAAGGGGGCAGCTGGCTAGGACCTTGCACTCATCACTGGTTTCCCACCTACAATATGTTTGCTTTTCTTTTCCAGCTGCAATTTTATCTTGCCCCTTTCAGTCACTCATTCTTTAGCATGTATATTGTGGCTTCAGTTCTCCACTTACTTAGCATGTGCACATCATTGGCTTCAGAGCAGTTTATGGTTTTAATGGAGAAGACAGCTTGATTCAGTACTTGTACTACCAACTTCAGTGGGAGTGAGCTGCCACAGGTCATGAAAATCCTGTAGAAATATAAGAAGTTTGCTGATATCATATCAAAATGATTAAAAAAGAAAGAGGAAAAAAACAAACCCACAAACAAACAAAAAGACAGACTGGTCAAATCTGTCAGCACGGTTGCTGGAAGGGAGAAGGGAGGGGTGAACAGCTGCAATCCCCTTCCTGTGCATCGTAAGCAGGCTGTGACAGTATAGTTCTTTTATCACCTTTCTTTTATCCTCATCTTCCTGAAGCTGTATTTAGATTCCTGTTTGGCAAGACAACAATTAGGGCAGATGAAATCTAGGAGTGTCACATACATAATGACAAGGCATTTCAAAATTAGAAAGATCCTGCTGTGTGTTGGATTCAGTTTCTTTTTTCAGTATTCCAGTTCAGGGGCAGAATAGGGTAGATGAGAATTGCAACTAATCAGTTTCCATCTGCAGATATGGAGTTATAGTTCTGCAAATTTAGAAGAATTTCTTCATCAAATGAAACACTGAAAGGTAGCTTAAGATGTCTAGGAGCATACTGCAGTTTGAGATAGGTCTCTGTTGTGGACTGTTGTTTTCAGAATCAAGCACTAAAATTCCCACAGAAGTCCATCCTGCAAGTTGCTATGCACTCTGACCCTAGTCCAGTAAAGCACTTAAACACATGCTTAACTCAGATATGTTGATCTTACTGTGTTTCCTCACATGCTTAATATGAAGCACATGCTTAATAGCTTTGCTGGAGCTGGCTCAGGATGCTTTGCAGCTTGCACAAAGGGACCCATCACTCACACAGATAATCATAGGGGTCTGAAAGCCTTCATAAATTAGCAACTAGTGATTTACTATAAGAGCTAATAGCTATTGTTCCTCTTAAAACCAAGGAAAAGAAATCCATTTTGAACAGAATCCTCTTTGTAAGGTCACTTCTTTTGGCTCCAGCTTGTCAGTGTTCACTGTTAGCCTCTGTCTAAAAAAGATAACATTAGTCAGTGGCATAGCAGGGTCATGAAACAGACCACTGCATGAACAGCAAACAGGGTCATTTTTGCTGCGGGTTGTATAGATTGACCTGTCTTTAATCTGCTTTTGGAATTGTCCTGGAACTGCTTTGTGGTTTACAGATGATATTCCCAGACATTTAAAAGTTATTAACATAAAGAAGTGTACAGTAAGCAGGGGAGCTATTAATGTAAATCTGCAGGGAAACCTCACTGAGTTTAATTGAGCTGTGTTCCCAAACCTGCTGCTCTCCTGCCTGAGCCCAAAAGCATGCAAATATGCACACACGCATAATTAGGCATCTCATTACATGAGACTCTTTTTACTTAATTACTGGAAAGGGGATGTGTGCATCTAGCTGGGATCAACATATATGAATACATTGGCCCCCAAGCACATGTTGTGTGACAGAATCTGCTGCAGTCATTGTGGTTGCTCTGCTTCCTAGTCAGATGCATTGCTAAATGAACAAAAACATGTCACTGAAATTTCTGGCTAGTCTTAGGTTAAAATGAGAGTAAGCATTCTTTAGTAATATTGAACTGGAGCCCTGGCTTTAATCTTCTGCTGTCCTTTTTCCATATAACCTAGATTACTTAAATCTGCATTTTGTAATACAGATATGGCTTTGCCATACTTTTTTTTTGTGATTGAACTGCTTCTGCCATCACACCATACCTGCTTACTGCTCTGATTTTGCATTATCTGGAATTTTCCAAACCTTATTTGGGTCTTTTTCACATGATCCAGCAAGTCCTTGGCTCACCCCCAGGAACTGACATGAAGTAGACATGGATTAGTTCAACAGAAGTTCTGGATGGCTATGGCAGCTGGAACACATGTGTATTCAACTCTTCATGTACTTATATTAAGTACATTAATATATTTTATATATATATAAATTAGTAAAGAACACATAGAAGTCATTCTGGATCAGAAGCCTTCAAGTGAGAAACTGCAGTGGCACCTATGTAAGAACCCATTGTTTCATCTTTCTATTATTTTGTTGCCTCATTAGCCGTTATTGGAAAGACACTGCATCAGCTCTGTATACTTTTTCTTAAATTTGCAGTGGGCACACAATGTTTTTCTGAGGGATGATGCAGAAGCTAGCAGTTGCAGATGTGCTAGAGATTTCCCCTTCACTCAGAAGTGCTCCAGCATCAGAATACAGGGAGGATATAAACCTGCTTGAAGGCAAGCTATAAGCACCCCAACCAGGTCTGGAGATTCACCCAGTGCTTCAGACCTGTCCATCAGACTTGCTGTATAACTCAGGAGAAAGAGTTTTACACAGTGGCCGTAGCACTGTTTGACTGAGTTTGCTTGCCTCTTACAGAAGCCTTTAGCCTTGACTGAAAGCTTTGAGAAAAGTGACCTGCTGTTTCCCTGAGGCAGTTTCTGTGAGCAGATAACCTTGCCCACTGGCAAAACAATTTGTCTCCATGGAGACTATTGCATTAAACGTGCTGTTGAAATACTTTTAACTGCTGTCAGAGTACAGTGGAGAAGCTGAAAGTAGCTCATGCATCTGGGCATATCAACAGACAAAGCACGTAAAATAATATGAAATTAACATCAGAGACTCAGAAGTTAACGACAGAGATGTCTTATTGTTAGCGTTTGTACGATTACATGTGATGATGTTTTTCTTTTACCAGTGTTTGACTTTGATTGCTGCATAATGCCTTTGAGTCCAGCTTTGAGGGTCTCACACACTCAGAGCAGTGTGGGGAACAGGCAGAAAGTCTGCTTGCCCCAGTCAGATAGAAAAGTTAAGAGATGGTCTGAGCAAAAGGCCATGTGTGGTTAATATCTTTGCCTCCAGCACCATGGAGCCGCCCTGTATTTGCAACAGCAGCGGGAAGGTGGAGGAGAGGGATAAAGTCGCCCTGCAAAAAGAGTGTCTTCCTGGCTATAGAGCTTCAAGGCATGATGGACATGCCTAGCCCACCATCCTCTGGCACCAGGTGCCAAAAGGCAGCAATCTGGGAGTGGAAACCCAGATGACAGCCCATAGCACAAAGCCCACCAGTGTCCGAACTGGTGTGAATGCAGCTAAACTCCTCATGTACCAGATGGCGAGCAGCCGAGCAGGGGCAAAGGAATGCCAGTTCCCAATCCAGTTGCAAAGTGCCCTTTTAGGGACTGGGAGAGAAATCCTGCAAGGGCACAAGTCAGCTGGATTGTGGTGAGTATGGGGTCTCCATTCCCTTTGGCCCACTGCCTGGCATTACTCTGACAGGAAAACTCTGTAAATAAGAGGTTCAATCTGACTGTGCTGCCAAGCTTTAATGTTAAAACATCCCTAGGTAGCCCACAAGGCACGTTATTGATGGTCAGTGTGTGTGAGGATGCTAAGCTATACACACAGACTAAGCATAATGCATCTAGCCTGTGGATGTCAGAAAGCTGTTCTGAAATCTTATTAAGCTGAAACTTCTTCAGTAAAGTACTCTTTCAAACCTGCTCTAACTTAATTTTTAAGCAACCTCAATCACCAAGGAAAATAAGTAGTGGAAGTAAGATGCTGAGCTAACATTTTACGGTTTTAATTTTCTGCACATAAGTAACACATTTTAAAGCTTTTCCTTTTGGGTGGCGTAATTACAGCTGGTGGTTAATACAGCTTTTTAAAAAAATTGTTTTCTGCTTTTGAACTCACAGGAGGCAACTATTGTTTGGTTTTCTTTTATTAATCTGTTTTGGCCTGGCTTAGTGAGCAGGCTGGCATGCCTTCAAAGACTCTTGAAAGGTATCTGATATAAGGTGCTGTCATTTGTGCTTTAAGTTGCTCTAGTCCACAGAAATAATTAACATTACTTCATCATCCTTTGGTGCTCAAGACACAGTATATTAATACTGCAGTGCAGCAAATCATTAGGTCCCGTGAGTTTTTTCTTGATTATATGCTGGTGTAGGTGGGGATTGCAGACACAGCACTAGTGCCAGCTTGTTAGAAAGACCAGGGAGAGTGCCGATCCCAGACACCTATCAGTGGAAGAACAGGGGCCATAATGAGCTGGTAGTTCACTGCATTAAGCAAGGGGATGCGGAAATGTTTCTGTCGGGAAAAGAGCAGATTCTGGAGGGTTTCAGTGAGTGAAGGAGGGTGGGCTTGTGGGGGAAGTCATGTGTGCCTCCCTCTACTTGTCCGTTTGAGCAGGCAGGAAGCTATTGATGGGACACTTGGAGCTTGCATCTGGAAACAACATGTTTCAAAGGGTTTATAAACCTTGTGCTCAGCAACATAAAAAAACGAGAGGTTGGAGGGATGGGGTGGTGTGTATGTGAAGTGGGAGGGAGTGACCACAGGGGGCTGTGGTGGGTAAGACAAGAGGTGCCTTGTCTGTGGGATGCTCTGCAGGCCATTGTGCTGAAGAAAGCTGTATCATGTAAGATATCAGTGAGTGCTTCCATCTCCCTTTATGCAGCTGGTTTTGAAGTTCATATATAGGTGCACTGCCAGCAAGGATCCTCCACTCAGTAGGTAACCCTGCCAGCTTCCAGCCACTTGCTTTCCCTTAGGCTCAGCTCTTGTTCTTCTCTTTGAAGCTCCTGATGTAGAGGTTTCTGTCTCCTGTGCAGGAGATCTTACATTCATACTTGCTTCATAGCTTATGACCAGAAGCTGTTAACACAAATGAAGGGATGTCAGTGTAGTACTGAATATTTTCTGCACTGCAGAATTTAGTGAAGTTACCCAGCACCTTGTGGTGATGTTGAATTCATACATCCAAACAGGAAGTCATCACTGAATGTACATTATTAATGGGAAGAATTTTGTGCTGTTTCTGGTTAGCACATACACTTTGTTCAAGCAATATTTAATATTAATGTTCACATCCTGAGATATTTTTTATCATGTGGCTTCTCTGGTCTTTGTTTCCCTCATTAGCAATACGTGTCAATGAAATGCTAGAATGGCTAAAGAAAAAGGGGAATTCCTATACCTGCTGTACTCACAAGCAATATTAATTATCTTGGTTTATGCATAAGCAGCAGGCTCTCAGTATCTCCAATGTCAATCATAGCTATGCAGACACTATGAGGAGAGAGACATGGCCAATTGCATGCCCCATTTTTGTTTTATGGAAAAATCTCATATTATGAAGTGAACGAATTTATGAAGTAAGCAGATTATCATTTGTATCTGGATATAGCTGTGTAATGATAACTGTAAGCGAAAACTAGACATATGCTTGTGACTGAAAATAATCATTTATACTAATTAATGGATATTGATGGATTTAGAGTAATTCTGTAAAATTCAGTGTCATTCTAATTGTGATGTTGCTTAATGTCTTCTGAAATTGTTATTCTACCTTAAGGAAACCATTACCATTTTTTCTGTCACATTTTGCATTTCTAACTAAAAATATTGCTAAAGAATCAGTAAAGATTAGAGCTGGCAAAACTGCAAATACCAAGTGTGAACTTAATTTCTGAGGCTTGTAAGGAAATCAGTGAAATGGGTGTGATTTCCATAATTTTAAAGAAAACTACAATTAAAAAAAATATACTTAAGAAAAAAAGTCAGGTTCTCCTTCTTTATGTATAAGAACACGGATTTGTATTTGCATTATGGTTATCTTAAATCACTGAATACAAAGTGGTTTAATACACACAAAAGTTGTTTTACCAGTTTGTTTACCAGTTTGATTATTACCAGTTGATGGATTAACATACTCTTTAATTGAATCTTGGTTTAAGACCTTTGTTTAAGAAAGGTTCTCCTGTTCTTCCACCAAAATTTCCTTATATACATTTTCATTCTTATTATTTTTCCCTTCTCTAGGCACCACTCTATATCCCACTGATCATTTAATACTGTCTAACAGGGAAAAAAAATCAATTAAAAATGTAGATACTCTGCAAGCTAGAACTTAAATTGCAACGAACTTCATTCTCTACAAAATAATTTCTGAAAGGGTGGTTTATTATTCATCTAATGTATGTTAATAGCACATTATATTAAGGACAACATCTCCATTTGTCATGGAAATGTCATTATTTCACTTTGCATTCATCATGTTGAGCTGAAATAAAAAATCAAATAATAAAACCTTAGCATTGGAAAATTGTAGCTGTAATACCTTTAAATATCCTAAGCAGTGCACATTGCTTTAAAGTTCCTCAGTTAATCATGAAGCGCATCACTTCTGGAAATTTTCCTGGCTCCAGCTCCAAAACATCATGGTCTACAACCAAAACTGTTAACATTCGCTTCTCATTTTCATAGCCTTTTGTCACTTATCACTTCATTAAACCCAGCCTCATGAAATTTCAAGCATATAATCTCTAAAAATGAAAACTCATAAGTGAAACCAAAAATTTTCCTGAACATGGTTACCTGAGGTACACTGCTCTCCCTCAGTCAGAGGTAACGCTTGCAGTGTTTATGTCTCTCTTTGCTTTTCCAGCAGTGCCGAACTCTGGCAGTCCTAAACCATCAGCAATGAAGTTTCCATGGCAGTTGCAAGCCGTGGACAACACACCCTTCATTTGTTTGCTGATGTCTTGTCTCTGTCTCTGTTTGAAGGTAAGCATTTGTGACAGAGCACGAATTCTTCCGATACAGGGGTGTATCAGAAAGTTCTGCATACATCCAATGCTCCTGCAGTGATAGCTCTCTCTGTCCTGTGACTTTCATGTTTTTGCCTGAGTTCCACTTCTGTGGCCACTAAACATCTTACGGGACACTGATTCCTTGCCACCTTCACCTATCAGGTTGATTATTGATTCTTCTCTGTCTCTTTCTGTGTAGCCGAGTAATCCAGGCAGGTTTGCAAGGTCTGAAGATGAATTCTGTGTGCTGCTTCATCACTTCATCCATCCCATGGGTGTATGCTCTCTGAAGGGATTCTCAGTCTTCTGGGTCTTCCAATCCCTTCTGCATTTAGGCAATGGTGAAGCATTTCCTCAGCCAACTTTCCTGCTGTTCAGGATGGGACAATCCTTCCACCTCTCCAAAATTCACATGCTATCTTCCCCTGGCTGCTATCCCAAATCCAAGGGGTTACCACACCACAGTCTTTTCCCACCTTTCATTTAGGCTTCTGGATATAAACAGTGAATATCCACATTTCCTTACCCACATCCTCATCTCCTCTATGCATTACATGGAGCTGGGTAGAGATACAGAGCTCTCCTTCCTACAAGCTGGAGAGAGGAGGTGTTGTTTTCACTGCTCATCTTGGAAATAAACACTCAGGAATCAGCAAAGTATGGACTCCAGAATGGAAGTACCCGAAAAATGAGGCAGAGCCAGGAGTAGTGCCCAGTCCTGCAGAGCTTTAAGACAGCAGGTGAGTCCAGGAAAAGATTTCTCAGGGTGTTTCTTTGTCCATCTCTACATGAACAGGGCAGTGCCATACCTTCCCTTCCATTTCCTAATGTGGCATATTGCCACTGACAGGTTTAATCTCCACATAGAATCATAGAAGCATAGAATAGTTAGGGTTGGAAAGGATCTTAAGATCATCTAGTTTCAACCCCCCTGCCATGAGCAGGGACACCTCACACTAAAAACATCTATCTACTAACATCTATCATGTTAAGGCACTATCTCCACAGAGATCAAACCAGCATTGCTATCTAAACAGAAGGAGCTGAATAAAAAGGAGATATATGTGTCAAGGCTGTCTTTAACCCTTTTTATTATATCACCAGGGATTTAGAGAAAGGATCAATCACTCCGATCCACCTCAGACAAAACAGAGAAGAGCTGACATTGATGATCCTTCTTTGGCAGATTCATCTTTTCAGAAGGACTCAACACCAGCTGGGGTAGGATTCAGTGGCTATTTGGCCATTCAGTAATATTGGGCCAGGAAACTCAAGAAATGCTTGAGATCTGCAGAGTAGAGGCAGACTTGCATGCCTAGGGCAGATCAGGAAGAGAGGTCACAACTGACTCCAGGTCAATGGCTCAGGCTCCTGGGACTTTGTTGAGGACAGTCATTGCCAGTAAGAGTTCTTGGCCAGTTTTGGAGTGTTGGTCCTAAGATGACAGTGATGACTGGGTCTACTGGCATGCACCCACTTATACGCATATGTATTTATCTAAAAGTCTTTCTTTTTGTGTAAACAAAATATCTCCAGATCTATTATTTTAAAAGTAAGCTATGCACAAGAACAGAAAAGGAAACCCCTGTTACTAAAACAGAAAGTAGCACATAACTTGTTCTGAACACGTGTCACCACTCTTCAGCCTGTTAAGGATTTAAGACTTTATGGGGCTTTGCCAGACAATACAGTGACATAAACCCTTGCCACCCTTACCAAATAGAATGTTACTTCTCATTAGCTGAGGACAATAGGATCAAAGATTAAAAGCAAAGCCATTGCCCGGTGTAAGAATGAATGATTGTATATTTCTTACTGAAAAACTTCTGAGGAGGCTTTCTTCCCTGTAGAAACGGTTTTGAACAGGGCATTTTTCCCTGGGGTAGCAATGGTGCCTTG
>JANHGB010052205.1:0-15060 GCA_026283785.1 Coracopsis vasa | reverse complement strand
TCACCCCATTAATGACACCATCTAGTAAATGTCAGCTTTCATGACTACTGGCTTATAAGTTGCATCCTGGAAAACCTAGAAACACAGGAAAATTTAATTCCAGTGTGTGAATGGCTGTGAGAGCTGAATGCCAGGTACTAAAGTGGGTGGTGAGTGAAACTCCGGCAGTGTTCATTTATCCTGAATTTCAGAAAGCTGTGCTCTGTAGTAGGAATAGGGAAGTCTGGGATTGTTGTTTGTCTATCAGTGCGACTTTGAAAGTACAAACTTTCATTCAGATTGTTTCCAAAAAGCGCACAAACCTGGCGATTATTTACTCCTGTAAGGTGGCTGTTTGAAGGAGGGTTTGCCTGGAAAGAGCCTTGTCCTGCCTGCAGGTACGGGGTGAAGCAGTCAGGACTCTGGCAGCAGGTCACCAGCAGCAGATGTTGTAAATTCAGACTGTACCAGCATGGTTGTCATGCCGAACTTTCAGATACGTGTTCAGTGCAAATGTTCTTCAGCTGCCTTGCTGTTCGCCATTGCACGTACTTCCTGCACTCCTTCTCAGAAACGAGCAGAATGAGGTCTTGGCAAAGGACCTTGGTGTTTTGGAAGTAAAAGCTTGGGATTTCTAGCCCGCAAGTATCTACCTTACTCCTTGTGCTCATGGATATAGACTATTACAGTGACTTAAGTCAATTAACTGGTTCTTTTCAGAGCCACCGCCTGCCAGGACTGTAGAGCTCATGCAGCTGCCTGCAGGCAGAGTGACACCGCCATACAGACGCTGTTCTTAAGGAATATTAATGAAATACAAAAGAACATACCAGAATTAAAGGATTATCGGGTGGAGGAATAAACAGATACGCTCAAAGTTAAAAAACTGTCTGCAGTGATGAAATAATAGAGGTTTTGGTTATTTGACACTGTGTGCTTTGTCTCAGCAGGATGAAGATGGTCGGTGTCATGCTGGTTGCGCTCTGGCTGTGGATGGTCACTCTTGGCAGCGGTTCTGGTAAGGACCTGGCATGCGATGCGTGTGCTCACTTATCATGGGAAGAGCTGATCTGAGGCCAGAGAAAGAAAGCTGGCTACAGTGATATTTTAGCATTTAAAGTATTCCTGGATGAAATGGTCATGTTTAAAACACTTCAGATGTTAATTCTATGTGGGTATTGTATAATGCTCACCTATAGAAGCATGGTGTAAATGGGTACGTTACCAAGTAGCAGTAAGTACTGCCTCAACTTAAAAGTACTTTGCAAATTCAAGCTGCCCATTTGGTCAGTGTTGTTATTCCCCTTCTGTGAGGGGTGAAACCAGGGCTTGGCACGTGGTGCTGCTTTGTCACTGAGTTGCAAACAGGCCCTGGGCTTGAACCTGAGCTCTGCTATTCCTGCTTGGATCTGGAGGGAATTGAGATTCTGGCTCTTGATTCTGACTCATGCCTCCGCCATGCAAGGGGAGAGGAGAACTTCTCATAAGAGTAAGAGAAGCTCTCATACCCATCTCACTGAGTCACTTTCCTGACAGGAAATATGTTGTCATGCTTGCAGCTCCTCTGGCACGCGTTCAGCCCAGCTCTTGTAAAGAGGCAGATTGTGCATGTCTCTGCTCTGGACTTCCTATTTGGGGGCGGAAAGAGACAGCATGATTTGCAGGAGGCGAGTGGAAAGGGGGAGGGAGGAAAGAACAGACACAGGCTTTATAGGGGGAAATGTCCAGAAATAAGGGCTGTGCAGGGGATTGACAAGATCCCCCATGAGCCTTTGCCCCTCTGCAGTGCTGGCAAACAAGCAGTTTTAATACCCTGAGCAGACGAACAGCTCTTGTATCATTATCTCTTAGACCACGCTGAATATTTGGGCCAGATTCACAACATGCACTTCAGCAAGGTTCATCTCAGTGCAGGACTCATTGCAGAGACTCAAGCCTGGGAGTCTTTTCTCCTTGGGTTGCCCAAGGGCTGCAGAATGCCCAAGGCATTCACAGTAGGCTGTAGCGTTCAGTAGGGGATGTCCCATCCTGTCTGAAAGGGGCCTGGTGGAAGTGATGAGCAATGGGGAAGCAGCAAAGACCAGGTCTCCTTCACTAAGCCCTAGGTAGTAGGAGTTCTTACCGTTAATCACTGGGAAAATCCCTGCTTTGCGTGTATCTCTGGATGTGCTGTTCTGCTGTCCACCAACGCAATATCCTCCTCCTGCTGAGGCTGTGTTATGACACCCCACTTTCAGTCATCTTGGACTTTTTCAGAAATGGGAGGTAGGTGCAATTGAATCAGGACTGCCCGGGAAATGTTAGAGCAACTCTAAAAGCTGAGTGTGTCAGCTGGGAGCTGTGAAAAGGGAACTCTGCTGTTTGGGTCACACTGGCTTGTGCCAACTGATCAGGCAGAGCCCTCCATGCATTTCTGTGAGGTATTTAATGTTTTTAAAATATCCTTTAGCAGAGTTCTTCTCTATGGTTAGAGCCCTTCTAGAGTGCCCCAAGAATATAAGTGTCAAAGTGTGACACATGGGCCATGTGATGAGTTAAAATACATTTCTTCTGCAAATCCACTCTAGTGTATGTATTTCATTTCTGCAGGTCTATGGGCAACAGACCCACTTTTCAGTTCAGAGCTCCATTTTTGTTCCATGGACATCATAAACCACTTTGGACTGTCAAAATGTCTTTTGTTATTCATGACAGACTTGGATGGCTGGTTTGTACTTGGATGGAGAGGCGACCGTCTGTGCAGCCCTCTGTTACACTGCAGGGTTTCCTGAGACTGGCACCAAAAGGCAACTGCAGCTCATTTCACCCTTGCAAAGTCGTAAATACTGAGCTGTGTGAGAGACTGGACATGCTCTGATAATGTTACAGCACCTGTAACATAACTTGCTTTTTCTTCTTGGAGCAGGGAGTGAAGGTGGAGGAAGCAGAACAGAGGTTATTTGGAGTGAATGTATACAGTCTGTAGCTGCCCCAGTGATCTCCTGACCATGTGTGAGGCAATGGATATGTGGAGCTCTCACTAGGGAACCTGGCTCCTGGGATAGTTAAGATGTGTAACTTGGTAGGGATTTGTCATTTCAGCTATGTCTTTTTCTGTGGTTTGCTATTATAGACATCTAATGCTGTATTGTCAGGACCAATTCTCTCTTCAGCCCAGGCTGGCAGGGGACCGAGGAAGGCTGGAGCCAGGGGCAGGAGACCTGTCACGGTTTGCTGTCCCTTTTCCTGCCTCCCCCAGCAGCCTTTCCCAGGGGGGCAGCATGATCAGCAACACTGACCAGGGACCACCCAAGCCAGGGGTACTGGCTTGGCTGAGTCCCAGGCTCTCAGAGCTTACAGGGGGGATGAGGAGCCAACAGTCCATAAATTTCAGCTATAAAACACCAGCACTGCTCCAGCTATAATGCAAATGGCCTTTCCGTCCAGTTCAGCCAGTATGACAATCTCCCTGGCAGTGTGTCAGAAAGCTTCAGCATTGCACTTCACCCTATTTCTTCTTACTGGAGAGACAAATCTGCAAACTTTATTTCCCCCCACAGATTCTGCCAACAGCACCGTGGCTGTAAACATCTGTTCTTTGGGATCTGCTGTCTATGGAGGCTGGTGCTGAAACAAAATCATTTCCTGCAAGGGAGCCACAAGCTGGAAGAGGAAAGAAATGTGATCTGAGTAGTGTAGAGTAAAAGACTTGAGACTGAATTTGTGCTGGAGTCTGCTACTCACTCATGTTATATGCAAGGCCAAATCTTTTCTGGTCTTGAGAATATACATGATCTGCAGGGACTGGGTTCGAATTCCTTTCTTGTGACCTTTGGGACTTTGTTTGCAAGGGTACTTGGGGTCTTCTGCTTTCAGCTTCAGCTAAGCCAGCCTTAAGATGGAAAATAAGGCCTGGGTCTCTGCACTTGTGTTGTAGGATGCTTAATCAACCCAGCTGTTCTGATATCCACTGAAGGATAGCAAGGCCTGATGAATCACGTTTTGGTCTTAAAATGATTTCATTGGCACTACTGAGGTCATATAAATATACAGTGGCTTAAAAGAGACTAAAAACCAGTCAGATAAAAAAAACCCAAACAAACATAATGTTATAATGTTATCTTCTTGTTTCCAAATAAAGCTGGCCTATGTTAGATATCAACTTATGTAGAAGATGTAGTTGTAGTTGTGCACCTTGTTCCATTTTTCTCTTTCTGCTAACCAGGCTGCTCTCTCTTTGCACAAGAGCTTCCAGCTATTGAAGGGTGAGTGCTGGGGAGAGTATTGTCTTGGGGAATTAGAAAAGCAGAAAGATATTGCTGCCAGGAGAGGAGGAGCAGCCTCATGCTGATTATCTGAAGGACCCACCTAGTGTGAACAGGTAACTGCTGTGCATAAATAGCCCATTGGTGGGAGGAAGCATCATGTTTGCATAGGAAACTCCTCTGACAGCTCCCTTGAGGGTTATCAGACAGGCTGTGTGGTATGATGAGCCTGGGACCGGGGCCAGCTTCTGCCCAGAGTGACACCCCAGCATGACAGGCAGTGTCTGTAAGGCAGCCAGGAGCCTCTGTCCTAGGAATTTTATTTCAGGCTTTGCTGTTATTTGCTGGATTGTGAGCATGTTGCTTACACTACCCTGTACCAGAGGCTCTCAGACACTGGTTTTGTCCCCATTGAAGTCAGCTCCAAAGTGCTGGATGTCACCAGTGCTTCTGGATTCAGGTGGTGACTGGAGCTATGAAGTTGTGACTGCAGTGAGTCAGAAACTGAAATCTGGCTCTGGAGGTCAGAGCTACTGCCAGCACCATCTCTCCCAAGTGCCGATCTGAGCTACGTGTCTTGTACTTAGCAGAGAGGCAGAGCAGTTGCTTATGGCCAGGGGAAATTTGCAGATTAAAAAATTACTGTCTGTAAAACACTTTGAAGATGGAAAGCGCTGCACACCTCCTCAGGATTATTACTATGTAGCTCTTATTCTACTGATGGGGTTCCAGTGGCCTTATTTTCCTTATGATTTGTGACAGCTCCAGAAGCTGAGAAGCTTATTTTAGTGTGTAAAGTGGAAAGAAAAATAGATTAAACTGCATTATTGTTTTCTGAAGAGACTAAATCCCTCCCCCATCATCTCTCCTGGGATTTCCTGGCTTCTTCCTACTCCTCCAATCTCAGGTCCTTGCTGTCCTAGTTTAGGACATGATTTCATAACCGTCCTTACCCACCTGTGAGTTACTGTGGTTGTAGAAGTTTATGGTGCTTGGGGGCATGAAGTTACTCAACACTGAAGGTGCTGAAAGGCGTATAGCCCTGAAGCAGATGGCAATAAAACCAGCAGAGCAGAGTTGGCCTGGGTGCAGATGTATAACCGCAGCCACCAACGCCCCTCTGCACCAGCCAGAATTGTGCCCACTAAGGTGATAAGACCTCATGTCTTCTTCTTGTCAGCTGAGGAAATAGGTTGTGAGAGGTGAGTTTTGAGCAGGTGCCAACGTGATGTGACCTGTCTGCACTGAAGTGCAGAAACATGTGGAGGAAAGCAGCTCATTTTGAGTATGCTGTTGATGTGCTATTGGATGGTCGCTTTTGCTCCTCTGTGTGTATCAAGGGGACAGGTCAGGGGACACTGGGGATGTGTCTCCTACCTTCCTTATCCATCACATCTCGTTGCTGCACCTGCTGCTGCACAGTTGTGTGTTCAGTTTTGTATGTTTTATTGCGCACAAGTGATTGCTGACAGGCTTGCAGGCTTGTAGACCCTTATGGGGCATTTTACTGCTTGTTCTGTTTTTTCAGCTCCTGTCCTCATCCAACAATGCTGCAGTGCTTGGAGTATTTTTTTGTTTGTCTGTTTGTTTGGGGTTTTGGTGTTTGGGTTTTTTTGGTTCTTGTTTTGTTTTGGGTTTTGTATGCAGACATCCCTGTGGATGCTTGTGGTGGGCAGTGCAGAATTGTTGACTGTATTTTAAAGCAGGCAAGAGAGACCCTGGCTAAGTACAATAACTGGTCTGCATGGGTTTAACTAAGCAAGCCTGTGGCAGAGCCAGGAGTTGAGTCTGGACCTTTTCAAGTCCCAGTGTAATGTCTTAGACACACAAAAGAGGCCCTGCCAGCTTGAGAACAGGTCTGCGCTGGTGCTTGTCAGGTGAACCTCCTTTTTGTGCTGCCTTTCCTACTGATGATTTTGCAATGGGCTGTTCTGTTTTCTGACCCTCTGTCTGCTCCTCCTGTGCTGCTCTGCTTTGCTTCATGCAGCAGTTTCCTCTGTGAAGTGGGATAGAAAGCAGCTATTTGCTCCTTTTCTCCTTCAGGCTTTGAAGCAGTTTTTACCCCTACCTTTATTGTTTTGATCTCAATTTAACAAAAAAAAAAAACAACCCAAAAAACCCAAACAACCTCCAGGCAAACATGTCAAGTTTGCTAGAGAAAACCAGATAATGTTTTTTTTTGGCCTAGTTGCTGGAGGGTACCAAAACGCTCTGTGCCACATACAGTAAACAGTTTTACACACAGATAAAGAGTGAAGGCATGGAGCTCACTGTGGAGTTTTAAAAAACACAAATAACCCCTTTCCATGTTACAGGCTGTGCTCGATGAGATAATGAAACTTGGGAGTCGGGAGCTGTGGGTACCATTACAGAGTCATCGTTTTTGGATGTTGTGCCTTGGCTGCTGTTTCTGAAGTCAACAGCAGTTTACACAGTCAGCTTGGTTTTTGTGAATTTGGCAGAGAGTCAGACCATCTCACCTGTTTAAACTAGACTTTTAGGATCTGAAGTTAAACAACCACAATGTGTAAATGCTTTTGGAAATGATGAGCTGTTCTGCAACAGAAAGTCCTTTTGCTTCTTCCTTTCTCGGCTGTTCTATCTATTTAAATGACAAAAGCAGTTGAAGAGAGTGAGGCAGACACTTCATCCTCAGGTACAGCAGCCAGTGGGTCTCTTTCATGGGAGCATCACAGCTCAGTGTCAACGCAGGATGAATATGGTAAGACTTGGGAGAAGCGTGAAACCGCATTGCCGGTGCCATTGCAGCAGAACGGCATGAATAGGGCTGGGCTGTGTGTTGTACGTCAGACCTGGTCACAGGGAGGTTTGTCCCAGGACCACTTCAATTTACTTGCTGTACTGGGAGGAAGGCAATGGGGTATGAGAGGGTTTTTTTGATGTATTTCCACTGGAAGTAAGATTATAAATTCCTGCAGAGTTCATGCAGCTTCCAGACTGAGCCTCCAAGGCAGCAATGGACTATAACCAGTTTTTAGGCATTCTCTGACCACTGTTGTTGCTGTGGAGATAGCAAATAGTGAGAGCTAGCTTATCTTGGCTAGAGCTAACCCAAGTTCTCTGTCATTCACACCAATTTCAGTGCATTTGCGTCTGTACCTCTTCTCCCAGCTCAGAAAAGATGTTCTCATTTGTTTCATTCCATGCTACCCTCCGTTTGCTGTGTTGTACAGTCAGATGGGATACAGACTGCATGGGAACCACTGCCCTGCTCTGCCGAGTAAAGTATACAGCCTCAGAGCACGGGGTGGTCTTGTGCAAGGTGCATGTGTGAAATCAAAAACACAGACACAGTGGAAGAGTGGGTGCTCCTGGAACTGGAATTAATGGGAATCTGCGTGTGGCTGCTGGCTGCAGATTGTGCCTCCCATGCTCAGTGCAACTCCTCTATTCAGCCTGGCTTCCTCTGCTTCCTTCTCACTGACTGCTGTGAGCTTGAAAGACAGTGGGGGGAATTTTTTTAAGGTAGTAATGATTAATTCTCACTTAATCACTTTGCGTGACCAGCTTTTTCTGCCTTATTGATGCTGATTCTTGCGTCAAGCTAACCACTGGCCTGTCTGCACTCCCTGAGCGGTTCTGACTCATACCAGCTTTGCTTTAAGATAATGCAGCAGGGGTGGCCGAAGAAAGTAGGAAGCTGTTGAGATTGTGCAGCCACATCTGATGCTGCTGCTGAAAGTGGATGGGGAACAGGGGTCTGCCATGTCATTCAACCAGCATTGATGGTTGAGTTTCAGCATTGACGGTTGAGTTTCAGCATTGGTGGCTTTGTGTCCTCCTGTGGCTGCATGGTCTCAGCCTGTGTGCAAGGCAGGTCCCCTCCCAAAATTAGAGGCAATAGAGAAGGGCACATCAATTTGCAAATGGTGGGGTAATTTGTGCCAGCATGACAGATGGCTTCTCATAAGGATGGCTTTTCATTATTTCTTCATGGAAATTTCAACTAGGAGAAGCCTTTGTTTGTAGCCCCAGGGGAGGGAAGGGCTGGAGGCGGTGTGGAGCTGGTAGAGTTCTGGTGTTTGAGATATTATTATTTTTCTTTTAAATGGTGGTAGTTAAAATAACTACATAGAAATGCCAAACTGTAGACAAAATGGAATGGCATTTCTTGATGTGGCCTTACTTGGTTTTCTCTTCTGATCCATGGGTTAAGCAGTTTGTCTCTTCTTGAAAAATGCAAATAATTGCACCAATTTAGTCTCTGTTTTGGCTGTGTGAGTGCTTGTAATGGGTGTTGCAGATGCATCTCAGGAGCATTACAGATGTGTGTATTCAGAGCTCTTTTCAAAAGGGCGTAAATCAGTGCAAGAAGTGAAAGGTTTGGAAAGGTTTCCAGAAATGCCTGGTTTCACCTTTATACCACATAGCTCTTTTTTTCTTCCCTCTCATTTAATTTGCTACTTTACATCTAGAGAAGCCACTTTCTTCAGCTTGCTTTGGCTTCTGAGGAGTCTGTTTTGGGATACCTGGTGTTTAAGGGCATTGCAGCATCAGATTCAGAAATGGGACAGACCTATTTCTATAACAGTAGATGTTCCTGTCCCTTGTATCAGTAGAAAATATCCCTGTGAACAGATTGCAACATACAGTCCAAGCACTGAAGACATTTGGAGTTAACTTTGCCACTCCGCTTAGTTCCCAGTGTTCATCAAGGAGGAGCAGTAGGGCAGCAGCCCGCTCATATCTTTATCTCAAGGCACACGAAATCAAGATGGGCATCCTTGCCCTGACCTTTCTGTCTGTGCTTTCTTTTCCAATGCTGGAGGTGGGTGCTTTCTTCTACCATGCAGCCTCTCTCCAGCATGTATAATCCCTTTTCCTAAGCAGGGCTTTAGAAACAAGACTGTTTCTTGCCTTTTTCCTGCATTGTCAGTCATGGGTAGGTATTATGGGTCACAGATTGCCTTGCTGTATGATTACAGAGTAGCAGTAAGAGGGGTCAATTGGGGCATTTGCAGTGCACCTCCTTTGCTATGAGAAAAAGATGGATTATTTCAAAAGTGTTTTGCAGAGGCATTTCTAGGAAGATGCACTTGTGGAATGTTGGATTTTTAGAGATTTTTGTTGTATACCTTGGTTGTGTGTGGTGTTCCATTTGCTGCAGCATGGAAGGGACAATGGAGTTGCATATAGCTCCTCATCTCTTCAGTGGTTTCCATTTGTTGCTGAACTTCTGAAGTCACAGCATGAATACTGATTCCACTCGATTTATTGAGAAGCTGCTCTAAACTCCAGCAGCTGTTTTGTGCAGGAAGCATTTCAAGAGAAGAAACTCACTTCCTAGGCTTAGCCAGTGACAACAAGTGTGACTTGCTGCAAATGGACACAGCAAAAGTTACTGCTGTTTCTCACAATTAGAACTAAGTCCTTAAATCTTCTTTCTGCAGGGCTTCCTCAAATACTGTTGCTGGAGTCAGGATATATCAAGATATGTGTGTACTTTTTTTTTTTGTAGTGGGAGTTGCTTTATGCCAGTGAGGTTCACTCTGAAGTCATGCCACTTTTTCAGGTTATCTCCAGTTTAGACTGATGTCCAAGTAGCTGCATGCTGCTGTTAGCAGCAAATAAGCTCTGAATATCCAGTAAAGGTTAAAATACTGGAAATAGCACAAAAATGTTGCAGGGAGCTGTTGGATGCAAATAAAGTTATAGCAATAATAATGTGAGCATCCCCTCTGCTTTACACACATGTGAGGAGTGCAGCTGGCTGTCTGAGCTTGATCTAGCTGCTGGGGTCTGCATTGAAAGGGCACAGGGACAAGAGCCATTTCACAGCCAAGGAGGAAGAGGCTCACAAAGGTGTGTGTGAGTGATGCCCTCATATGCTGTGTCAGGCAGAGCCCACCTATGTCATGCATAAGACACCCCCATGGCATGGGGAGGAGGGAAGTTGTGTGAAGCACCACAACTTCTGTCCTCGGTGTTTTGTGCATAGAGGAGGTCTCACTCAGGCCTGTGTTTCTGTCATCTCTGCTGTGAGCAATGGGTTGTGGCTTTGATCCCTGAGCCCTCAAAGCTGTGCTGGGCTGGCTTTGCCCTGGAAGCCTGGAGGAGTGTTTGCCAGCAGGGTGGCAAGCACAGCCTGTGATCTCAAGCTGCATGGCTTCTCCCGCAGTGTAGCTGCTCATTACACAGCATGGTTATGTGCTGTGTTTGGGATTCAGCTCAGAGCACGCAGCACCCCAAGACAGGTCGCACATAGGAAGCCTTAGGACTAGCTGTTCAGTGTGACGGTGTTCCTGAAGGCAGGTGAATTAGCCAGCTCTGAGACAAAATCTCCAGGTACAGCTCTTATAGCGAAAAAACAGTAGCAGTCATCTCTTCCCTGGTCAAGAAGACAAGATCCATACATTACTTTTGGTTAATCTAGGAAGAAAAAAAAAATTAAATAGTTTTATTTATTTTCAATAACTCATTCAGGTAGAATGGGTAAGTAGTTTTAGTGTTGATTTATGAGCTGCTGCAAAATGCAAGAGCTGTTTATGATGGCGAATTTAATTGATCTTGACTCCAAGAATTCCAGTACTGCAGTGTTTTATTGCAGAAGAATTTCCTTCCTCTCCAGTCCTGCCATTTGAAGTAATAAGGACAGTTCACCTTTATGCAGCCCGAGAGGAGACTGCTAAGTCAGGTACTGGGAAGAAAACCCAGATGTCCTGATTTACAGTCCCAGGTCTGCTCTTCCAGAGGAAAAGCCTTTCTTTATTAAAACAAATAATAATGCCCCCACCCTTCGTGAATAATAATCCATGTTTTATGATGCAAATAGCAAGTAGTGTCTGGTAGGCTCACTTGTCTCATTTACCCCTACATGGGAATTTGACCGTCCCAGTAACTTGACCCCATCAGCCTAAAGCAGCATACTTGTTCCAGTGGGCCTTGACCATGGTGCTGACTGGTATCTATGCACCTTCCCGTGGTGTACGGCTTCCAATAGCGGTTTGGTCTTTCAAAACAAGCCTTGGTGCTGGCTGTGCTAGCAACTGTACTGGATGATGCAGTCTTGAAAGAAGCATCTGTATGTTTCTTAGATGACAAGTGATGACACTCTCCAGTCATTTGGATTTAAGGTTCCTGCTAGCAAATACTTGTACTCTGGGTAGCTTCAATGCCTCTTCCTAGCCCAGTTCATTCTCTTTCTCCAGAAGTAGCACTCTCATATGGGTGTTTGGCATAGCACAAGAGGAGCAGTGCAGTTTGTGTTTGCATTTATGTGTAAATCCACCAGAAAACCTTTTTATTCTTAACTGCTCAAATTCCTCCTCAGTGTGACTGAGTATTGCCGAGCCACAGGATTTAGCATTGCTGCCTTTAAGTGCTGTGGGCCCATTTTCTCAAAGGTTTATCTCTTTGCTTTTTCTAACTAAGTATGAGTTCAGGGCCAAGCTACATCCTACTGTCTATTTAAGAAAGATAAAATGCCAGAAATCCTGCTTTGGGCCTATGAAGTCAGGTCAGAAGAACTGGGCTCAAAGAACATACTGTATTCTGTTTTTCCTCTCAGTCTGAGTATTTTAATATCTGCAGACTGGAGAGGCTTTGCAGTGTCGTCTCTGGTGTGCTGTGATATGCTGAGACACTGCTCCTGGGGACTGCTGCAGGCAGTATACCCTTCTCCTGTTCAACTCATTTTGGGCTCTTGGACATCAGGCTGCCCTAGCTAATGCCTCCCAGCAGCTACAAGAGATGTGCTGGGAAGTGTACTGTGCCACACTCTGCCTTGTCAGTGTGGGGAGACAGGAGATGCAGTGGCAGTGGCTTCTCTGTGTGTCTCAGCTGGCACTGGAAATGCAGATTGCTCTTACATTTGCTGACACACTGGTACCGTGCTTTGCTTGCACCAAGTCCCTTCGTGACTGGGCATTTTGATGGTAGGAGGAATGGAGTGGAAAGGAGCACTCAGAAGGAAAATGGGTTTTGACTGTGCTCTTTGTACTGAAACTATTCACTAATGACAAGAAAAAATAATAATAAAAAAAAGGAAGCACAAGGCACTGCATAGCCCAGTTTCTGTGTCAGCCTGAGTGTGCCGTGAGTCACACTGTGCCTGTTGACTGTACTTGGGGATTGCACCTGAGAGCTGCCCAGGGATCCCCAAGAGAACCTGCTGCTGCTGCCATCTCTTTCGTATTGTCTCTTCTGCCCCTCAGCCTCCCTTCCCCAACTTCACTGTAAACAGTCACTGTGTGTCAATTATTACTGCTTGTACTCTTTGTGTTATTATGCCTCTGCACAGGCAACGCATGAATCCATCACAGCAAAGACAGTCCTCACTTCCCAGAACCCACAGTCCAGCTGCTTCTTGAAGTGTCAATAGTCTGTAGCTCTGAGGGAGGGTTGATGTTTGCTTTGGTTTTTTTTTTATCTCTTATTTAAACACCTCTATCTCTATCTTCCTTGTCACTGTGTGTGGATGCACATGCACCTCTAGCAGTGTTTTCATCCAAATTTTATCTTCCCACACAACATTTGAGTGCTGAATTTTCTTGGAGCTTTCTAGGAAGCCTGATATTATGCAGGAATATCTTATCCTATTGTCTTAATGGGAGATAAATAGCTTGGAAAAAGTGTAAGAGGTGTACAAATGAAAGCAGAAGTTTGCAGGTTCTCTAGAAATGGATATAGAATTCTCGCCCTGCTTTGTAAAACTATAGTTTGCTTCCACTGAAAACACTACATTTTTGCTTCTGATTTTAATGGGGATAGGACCAAGGGCTGTGGGGAACATGAGCTGAACTTATTTTCTCCTGCAGACTTGCAGGCTAAGTTACCTTCTTCTTTCTGGCTGCAGAACGCTGTGATGACTGGGGTGTGGACACCATGAAGCAGATCCAGATTTATGAAGGGGAACCTGCCAAGATCAAATGCCCACTTTTTGAGACCTTCTTAAAGTACAACTACAGCACAGCCCATTCTGCAGGCTTAACCCTGATCTGGTACAGGATTGCACAGGACCGGGATCTGGAGGAGCCCATTAATTTTCGTCTCCCAGACAATCACATCAGTAAGGAGAAAGACACACTTTGGTTCTGGCCTGCTCTTCTCAATGACACTGGGAATTATACATGCATGCTCAGGTAGGTTGTATGGTGCAGCTTCTATAAGTCTCCAGCATAATTGAAGAACTTTCATGGAAGCAGGAAAATGATACTGTTAGCACCAGATCTTTCTGTAGGGAGAAGACCATTTACAAAATCATTAATGGGGAAAGAATGTTACAATTATAAGACCGCTCAGTGTTGAGCCAATTTACTTTGTAATAATGCTTGGAGCTTTGCAAACATTAATGAGCATGCCTCTTCTTGCTAGCTGCAAGTGTCCATGAAAATATTATTGCTGAGCTCATGGCAAATTCCACAGGCACTCGCCATTAAGAAGTGATCTGTACGTCTAGAGTAAAAATAGCTTCAGATGCAGGGGTAATGTTTTGACTGCATGCTAATTTGGCTAAGATTCATGAGATTCAGACTTCTAGGAAATTAAGTGTCCCTAAGTGTGATACAAAATGAACATAGCATCTGCTATGCAACTGAGCACAAGAGCTCTTTTTGGTCTTCCTCACGTTGTCTCTTGTTCGTTGTGTCTTTGACCTTATTATCTGCTTTACCAGCAGGGGAGTGGATGTTGCTTGTTAGTCATCTTTATAGGCTCTTCTGAGCTGTGTGGCCATCTCTGATGGAGTTTTTTCCCATATATAAATGAGTCAACTGAAATTGTATATACCTTATCAGCGCTATGATACTGATTACTGCAGATGTGATTTTTATTTAATTGAACTGCTATAGGAGTAAACAAGTTTTAGCTAATCATCAGCCCTATCCTCCTCTGTCCTTAGAAATACAACCTACTGCAGCAAAGTTGCATTTCCCTTGGAGGTTGTTCCGAAAGACCAACACTCTTGTGTGAGCCATTCAATAAAACCCATTGAGGAGATGTTCTACTTGGAGCATACCAATGAGATCATATGTCCAGACATCGATGGGTTTTACCCTGCTAGTGTAACACCAACCGTCAAGTGGTACTTGGTAAGAAAGACTTATTTGGTTAGTTGGGGAATGCAGTGTTGTATCTGAAAAAGCAATGGCTGTCATGAGAATTATAGAGCTAAGTTTTAGAGCCTCCACAGTGACAAAGCTGTTAGTGAAGCTTTTGTAATTTTAAGAACTTTTTTCATCTATTGAGTTCAAGGGTAAAACTGCTCTTGGATGGGAGTTGAGAGCTAGCATTGAAACCTTTTTGACCAGCATCACAAGTGGAGAATAGCAGGAATTAAGAAACGTCAGTTCAGCTGTGGGCAGTATATTTAACCTGTTGTATGAGCCAGTTGCTATCTCTGTGAAGGACACTGTGATTCATATTCCCTCTTCTGTGAAAAAACAAAACTAGTGAAAATAGCATCCTTTCCAAAATTCCCTGAGGTCAGGAAATGAAGTTGTACATCAGGCTGCTGCAAGGACCGTAGGTGCCTATTTGACACAATTCAGCAAACCTCTTTTCTGAAGATGGAGACATTCCTGGCCCACCCTCCATACTGCTCTGGTAATTAGGCTGGCTCAAATCATCCTCAGACTCTTGCCTAAAGAATCACTGCTCAATGTTATTAAATTTTGACTTCAGTGTTTTTCTCTAGGTGGATGCCTTTGGTCAAGAGAGAATAAGAATTCGCAGGGGATGTGCAGCCAGGAGGTTATGGGTCTGAATTCTCTATCCACTCTTAAAGAGCTTCTGGATTTCTAGATAGAAGGTTCTTTATGAGTGGATTTAATTATAAAGGATGTTGACAACAAATATATCTGCTGATTCAAAAAAAACC
>JANHGB010052201.1:0-24702 GCA_026283785.1 Coracopsis vasa | reverse complement strand
GTTCTTTGGTGTCCTGTTGCAGGATTTGGATCCTCATGAGACCCTTAAAAGATAAAATGGCAGGGGAGGGCCAAATTTCTTGCCAACAGGGAGCAAAAGGGCAGATGTCTGTGTGTGCTCAGGCATGTGTCCAGCCTTTCCCCTGCCATGGTGTTTGTGCAGGGATGGGCAGAGGTGCACTGCTCAGCTCCTGTATTTGCTAGGCCGGAGCTCTGCGCTAGGACTTGTTGTCATATTTACCAGTGAATAATCTTAATTACCTGAAAATTCAAGTGCTTGGAATGAGCTTGTGTTTAGATTCCTCACTAGAAGTAGTGGAGACTTTGGACACCGGGTGATAGGAAGCCTCCAGGATGCCAAAGCCCATCCAAAAGTGGAGTTTTCAGTGCAAGCAAACTTACACAGCTCATGTGTGTACTGAAACTCTGGGGGACTCATTATATTTGTATTTGTCAGGGTTGAGTAGGTAGGTGTTTTTCCTACAGCTTCTCATTAAATGCCAGTCTGATTCATACTTTCAGCTACTTGACATTTTTGCGATTAAATTCCTTAGCGGTGATAAAGTCTGAAGGAAAACAGATAACAAGACAAGGCTAGAATGTGCTTGCTGCAGGCTTGCCCAGTTTATGGATATTTCCTAAACTGTTTCTTTTTCAGATTAGTTCTAAATGAGCTTTTCCTCTTGCTTTCCAGATTGATAAATGCACAGGAAGGCAAAATTAGTGTTTCAAAGTGGAGCTAACAATTTAAAGCTGTGACTACTTTCTTGTTCTTGTACATACATGAGTTCTGACCTGGATCCCTGAGATCTGGATGTAATACAAGTAACACCAGCACTATTTCCAATAATAATAAGAGCTACTTGGGTTTCATATCCCACCCCTTCTGATAACATCTGTAGTTCAGAGTTAATCACCCACACAATACAGAAGTCAGCAGATATATTTGAATTCCCTTCTGTCTATTTAAATCCCTTAAATTACCCACAGGTCAACCCATGGACCAAAGCCATGAGATAGTTTGTTTAAAATTGGAAAAAAGCTAAACCATTTGCCAGAACACCAGTTTGCCAGAACAGCACTTTGCAGATTGAACCATTTTAGTACATCTAGGCCAAAGCGGGTGCTGACATCACCATGTTTGAGTGATCCTGAAGCCCTGTCTTTGTTCCATCCTTTGCTATTCCCTGTCCTCTATGGCCTGTGCCTGCAGCTGGCTCAGTGACAGGGATTAACAAGGTGACTCTGAGAGAGTCCTTCCTGAGCTGATCATTTTACAGCATGAGTTAGAGCAATCTGAGCACCAGACAGTCTCCAGGTGACCGGGCAAACCAGACTGCTTGTCACTTTGAAGACTGGTACATGAAACCTGAAGGTTTTTTCATGTTTTCACCCTTTTCCTAGCCCATGAAGTGGGGTTTGAGGCTACTCAGGTCCACCAGGCTCTCCTGACCTGACATGCATCCAAGGCACAAGCATCAGGAAAATACAAAATGCACAACAGTCAGCAATACAGTACTTGGAAATACATTTAAAAAGCTACAAATTGAATTGGGATGTGATTCCTTTGTGAAAGCATGTAGGGTGGGAGAAAGACGATAAGATGATGTACTATATTTAAATGCATGATGTTCTTTTTTTTGCTTGCATACAATTGTCTGTGAGCCAAATGATGGCTGAGTCAGACCCTGGTTTCATAAGTATCAGCTGAAGTGTACCTCAGGGCAGGATCCCTTCTGTAATTTGTTGAGCTTCACAAAAAACAAAAATCATTCTTTATTGCCTAAGGAGGCACGTGGGTAAAACCAAAAATTTTAATTTCTGTTAAGAGATGGCCTATGCTTTTGAACTTTTAACGGCATTTCCTAAGTGGCAACATTTAGGAAGGGCATTTAAATCCCAATACACAAAACTCTAGTTAGGTAAACACATACCTTATTTGTTTCTATCCCTGCAGCAAATGGTCTTCCAGAATAGTGTATCCTTAATAAGAAGGTCCTGGAAAAAATGGCTGGATTTTTGCCCAGGAGCCGTGTTTGACATTGCAGGGGGTTGGATGTGTTCAAAGGATTTGAGTTGAAGTAGTAATTTGAGTAGAAAATTAAAAATCAATCTAGAAAAAGAGAAGCAGTGAGCAACAGCATCAGGGAACTGGTGGGAAATGTGGGTTCAAGGAGAAAACCTTAACCAGGGAAAAAGTGGTAAGGATGTGGCCAGGTTCCTTACAACCCTTTCTCCACTCTTCTCAGCACCTGTGAGATATGTGGGCATTTCTTGCTCCATTTTCCCCACCAGTGATGCTGGTTGGAGAAGAGGTGGCTTGTCCTGAAAACAAGTTTTATACCAGAGGAGATTCAGCCTGGTTGTGCGTAGGTTGCTGTGAGGTTGTGAGATGTTTTTGGAGAGAAAAAGCAGCTGTATCCTGACTGAGAGCAAGGAGCATTGACCTCCTATGATTTGTTCTTAGGACGGGTTGGAGGCTGAATGGTGGCTTTGCTTTTTTTGTCTTTAAAGTTCAACATTCAGCCTGTGAGAGACAAACTTGCCAAAGCAGCACATGGGGATTTCTGCTGGGTTCCCATGTTATGAACAGGGAAGTTTCAAATGCCTAGTTGTCTCACTGCCTTTGAAACTTCAGCTCACATAGATGTTGACCAAAATATCAAAGGGGTTGTTTTTAAATAGGAGTAATAACAGTTGGGGGAGACTGACTCACTGGATGGAACTCTCTTGGATTTTTGAGCTCAAGGAAAAAATAAGTAATTTTTAGTTGTACTCTATGGCATTCCCTCATTAGCTTATCCCAGATTTTCATCAGTGAGATCAGAATTTGGACTGTGCACTTCCATGGCCATCAGCTACGTGACACACCATGTCAATAAACATGGTGGAGCTGTTTTCTAGAATAATATGCATCAGCTTGGAGGTTCCGTTTGCTAAAATACAGCAAGGATTGGCACCAGCATAACCACCAAACCCGGCACTAGATCATACCCCTTTGCCCATGACTGATACTTTATCCAATGTAGTCAAGGGATATGTTCTCAACACTGAACAAGTGTTATTTGTCCTCTCTCAGGCGGTGATAGTCCCAGACATGCACTCTTTCTATGTTTACTGCAGCCAAATCTCATCTCCAAGTTATATGACTCATTTTACATCCCACTACTTGCAAGAGTCTCCCCTCCTTTGCCTGCTTGATCACGTTTTTCTGAGTGGCTTTGCCTTTGGGAGTGTGGGGTTGAACTGGGGGGTAGTTCTGAGGGTTGTAAATGAGGTATGTATGTGTGTACGTGCAGATCTGTATCTACCACATGTCCAAGAACAGGAAACCTCTTGCCTGCTTTTTTGCCTTTCCCTCATCCTTTTTTGCTTTTGCTTATCCCAGAAAGCCTGCTCATTGCCAAAACATAAGGGTACTTTATTTAACACTTTGATGTTTCTGCTTCACCTGAAAGAGCCAGAACTGCAAATGCCAATATCCTGGTGAAAAAAAAAGAAAGGTTTCTTGGGTTTGTTTCATTCAGCCATTTCCGAAAGAAAATAAACAGGCTAAATACATTCATAAAAATGCATGAAATACACTGTGGGGATTTTTGAATGACAGTAACAGAGGGGCAGAATTGACAGGTTTTATACATGCTGGTGTCGGCAGACTCTCCACAACTTTCCAAGCGATGTTTGAAACTGTTAGGACCCGCTAAAAACTGAAGTTTGCTGGTGCATATTTAGCTTTTCTCCTTCAAATGCTTTTAAAAGTTTTTAGTTTTTGTAAAAACACATAGGAAAATGTTGGCCTGATTAAGAGCAAGAATGGAAAAAAAGAAAGATGAATGTTCCTTACTTATAAAATGAACTGAACTTTATCACCAGAAAAGGCTGTGAACAGAATTACTTAGGTTTGGGGTGAGAATATCTTAAATAGCTCGTTTGTTTCCTATACATCAATATGACTCACACTGACAGCCAAATCCAGAGTCAGACTTTCCACCTGAGAATATTTTTATTTGTTTCTCTTGCAAGAAACTCTTAAGAATGAAAGTTAAAAAAAGCAAGTGCTGTGTATTGCTACAGTGGCAAGCATTTTGTTTATCAAAAGTCTGGCTTCTACCCCTTGTGTTTTAAATTATTTTTCCCCTTTTTTGGTTCTGGTCTTTAAGCATAAGAGCATCTAAAGCTACAGGTTTCCACAGCATTCAGGCAGTCGTGTGTAATTACTTTGTATTTATAATTTGGGATCTAATATGAATTTGGTGTTTTCTCTTCTTGCTGGTGCTGCGTGTGTCCCTAAGCCGCCGAGGCACCTGCAAAGATCCCAGGTGATGTGCTGGTACTAAGAGCAGCAGAACAAGGCCTTAACGTCCTACAGGATATTTAGGCTGGTTCAAATTTGTCTTATTCTGCCTGCAAATACTCACCCCAGAGGAGCAGGTGGTAAATAAGACACAGTTGAGATGTTTAAACAGAGAAATAAAGCAGAAGCCACAGTTTTTTGACAACCCTGAAAAAGGCTGCTTCCTGACCCAGCCAGGAAGTCCTTGGTGGCCAGTGCAGTGGCTGAGGAAGGCACACACACATCTGTTTTCCTTTGAATCCAATGTCCAATATGTCCCACGGCTGATTGCTGCGTCTTGCCTGAGGTGGCATTTCTCCCTCGTTTTTGGCAATGGCTGGAGAACAGGCATCTAACCCCCATCCGCAGGCCAGCTGCAAGGCAGAGTCCTGTGGACCTTCCTGCAGTAGTGATCTCTCTTGCTTTGCTTTTTCTGGAGATGGTGGAGCCCAGTTCAGTCACACAGGCAGGTATTTGGAAGGGTTTACAGTGGATTTTTTACAAGCTGAAGAAACAGAACCGAAGGGAACATCTAAATAGAAAGCTGTTAAAATACCACTAAATTTAAGAGAAAATAACCACCTTATTCTTTCCTGTATTTACATAAAGGATAACTTCTAATACCTTCCCTTCTCCCGTCTCCTCCCAAACACTTTGTTGTGGAAATGCACTTACTTCTGCCCCTTCCTTCACAAACTCCAAAGTAAGTGCTTTTCATTGGATCTTTTCTATCTTGGTATGATTTATTTCAGCATTTCACTCAGCCTGCTCACACACATACTGGACTCTAGCACTCGTATTCCCAAATGCCTCGGCAGCTCAAGACAGTTGCAGCTGTGGGTTTTTCACACTTTTTTTCCCTTTCACTCTCCAGTTTCCTTTTCCAGTGCTTTTCTTATTCCCCAGAGAGGTGGCAGTCAGTGTAGCACAACACCAAAGCTGGTTCCCAGCATCTGAGGGAGATGACAAGCCCTTTTTGTGATGGTGACTTCAGGGGATGAAATGTGCTAATGCGATGCAAATCACCCTTATGAAACAGCCAAACGTCTTGGGACTCCATCCTAAAAATATTCCACAAATATGGCTCTGGTGCATTTCTTTCATTTCCTCTAGTCAGAGGCCAAATAATCTGAAAATATATCCGTTTTCTAGCTGTCCTGTGTTATGACACAGCTGGAGTTGGTTAAAATCTAGAGGGCAGTATCTGGCTTAAGCTGATAGGTCTTTGTGTGGCTTTGATTTATTATTCTAGAACAGCCTGTCCCCTCTTCCATCCCGTAGATCATTTTGTTTTAATGAGAAAACCTGAAAAAGGCTGAAATAGGTTTGCTTTTGTGCTCTCCATGTGTAATGCAAAGTAGAGGTCTAGGAATACAGATTCCCAGATTTCTGCAAATCGAAGTGTCTTCCCTCATGTATGGCTCTGCAGGCAGGGATGGGTGGCAGGTCATTTCGGGGGAGTCCTTGGAGAAACTTTGTCTTCCTGAGTTTGTAGGACCCAAAAGACAGCTGATGAAGACAGTATTTGTCTGCCTCTAAGACAAATTGAAATTCTCACATTTTAGCCAGGAAGCTAGGTAGTTAAAAGAATACATTTAAAGCCTGGATGTTTTTGGTAATATAAGGAAAGCAAGCTAACCACAGTACTGGGTCAGGCTCCTTGGTATGGCACACTGAGTCACTTCAGAGAGTGGAAAGGAGTTGAAAAAAAAGAAATTATCTTGGTATTCAGTTTTCTTTTCAAGTGTAAACTTCTTGTGGCTTTCTGCTTTGCATAGTGCAAGGACACCCCACAGACAGGAAAGAGTGTTGGGATCTTTAGCGGAAGATCATTTCCATTGCTACCTGAATTGCCTCATAGTTGTACCCTTTGGCTCTGAGTCTTGCAACAAAGGTTTCTAGTTTGGAGCCAGTTTTTCCTCTCTGTGAGGGTGGCAATGTGAATCACAGGATAAAGGAAAGCCATGGGGGCAATTTTTTTTGTGAATGTGCACACCAAAATTGTGGTAGACAAGAGTTAAAAGAGGATTTAACTTTACCCTTAGTTATAAACTGACATTGAAGACAGAGCTGGGGAGAGGGAGGTTTTAATGGAAACCATAATAATAAACTTTGCTGTAAAGTGGAGGAAGCAGGTCTCTTTAGACCGTGGCTCTGGTTCAACTTGGAGATTACTTTCTAATTCCTGAATCTGTGCCCTTGGTGAAATGTCTGTTGAATGCTGGTTCCCTCTCCTGCAGCAACTCCAGATGAACTAAAACAAGCCCCGTCTGCCTCAGGAGATGTGAGTGGGTATGTGACTGGTTGTACCTCAGCTTTATGGGGCAAGGAAGAGAAAATCTCTGTATTTAAGCCATCCTGGCACCTGACTAAAAGTCCTCTGAGGTCAGCTGGGGTCCCTGGATCAGACCTTCGTAATAAGCAGTCGTTGTTTCCAGACAAAGCAAAAAAATCTGATTTTCTTTGGCTTTGAGGATTTGTTATGTGTTTTTTTATAAAGCAGGAAGAGAACCTCAAAGGGCATTTCTTTGTTTTCCCCTGAAAATTGTACTCTTGGCTGCAGACCATCTCTCCTGTACTCAAGCCCTTAAGTGTATTTTATTCTCTCTTCTCCCTGCCTCCCCTTTTTGCCTTCAGAGGAGACTGGCTGCATGTTGCCCTCTGCTATCCCAGGGAAGCCGTTTTCCAGGTGGTGGCGGATATCTACCAGCGACGGACAGGGATGGTGCACAGTGTAAAGCACTACCTGGCAGCTCCTTCCCGGGCCAGTGCTCTCAATGGGACTGGCGAGCGGCTCTTCTACTTCGACAGAGCATCAGGGTGAGCCCTGCATTACCCCTGAGTGGGCAGCAAACACTTGGGGTCTTTGTCTTACCAGCCCCAGCACTTCCTTTCCCTTTCTGGTAGTTAAAATTCAGACCCGTCCATCTTGCATGGTCTTCTTACTGATTTCAGGTCAAAATAGGTTTACAGGCTGGAGTACCTGGGGTAGGTCCACGTCTGTATCACCAAGCAGTGATTTGCATTGCTGTTAAGAAAACAGCTGATTTCTTGGCTGAATTTAGCTCCTTTAAGGTATCCCTGCTGCTCAGATTGCTGCAGGTGTGGGTGCACTGTGTAAATAGTTGTTAAAATCCATTGTACCCCAAAAGGCCATGAAAAGGAGCCCTCTTGTGACTGCTGCAGCTCCAACACTGAGGGCATTTGGGACTTTTCAACTTCTTCATGTTCCCATGAAGAGAGATTTCTAAAATCATCACATTCTAAAAATTAGATTTTGTGATTAAAGGATACCACCATGGTGCATCTCTTATTTTGAAGGCATGAAGGGAGTCCTAGAGATCTTGCACTGTCTTTATAACACTCGAGGACACCTTTGGTTAAAAAAACATATTATGAAACACTGTTTCTCCACCAGCTAAAATAGTTAGGGAGAAAAAAGTGTTTTGTGGTCTAACCATGGGTCCCATGATGCTTCACCTGACTAAGTAGCTACTTCAGGAATGCCAGATTTGAAAATAAGGTGGGATATATTTATTCATTCAACCATAACGCATGAGCAATCGAATCCCGGAATGCCTTCCCTGCTAACCAGGCTCCTTGCTGATGGCCAAGTCTCTCTCATCATAGGAACTGTGAAATAACAATTTGCTAATTAATGCTCCTTTCCTTTTTTTTGGGGGGATGGGGAAGGGGAAGTTGCCCAAATTCTGAAAACAGGTTGTTTACTACTGAATAGCAGGGAAATAGTTGTACCTGTGGGTCTGTGGAGGAAGAGCCATTAGCTGCCAGCAGCCACCTGGACCTGGTACATGCAGATTGGTGGGTCTAAACTAACTTAATTCTGGCAGTATCAGCCTTTTGGTTCTCTGTTTAATTCAGCAGTGATTTTTTTTAGCCTTTCAGAGCACAGAAGTTACAGGAATGGCTCTTTCTTTTCCTGTTGTTGTTTTTTAGACTTTATTTCATAATGAGTGGGATGTTCCCCCTTCTTTTTTTTTAACCCCACATGCTAGGTCCTTGGAAAGGGGCCAAGCTTACTCATTCTTTTTTCCAGACAAATAGAAACAAATATTTAGTTTTAAAAGAAACAGAATGAAAAAAACCCTTTAAACCTCATGTATCTGATCCTGGAGCTGAATTGAGCTGTTTATATCATTTCCTCAGCCTGAACTGCAGAATCAACACGATTGAAAACATACTTAGAACAGCTAGAAGGAAAAATGAACTCCAAAGGCCAGAAGACCTGGCTGGCTCCAAGCTTTTGTTGTGCATGCCTAAGGCTAAGCTCTGCCTGCGGGCCAAGATCGTGCAACAGCAGAGCTGAGGGGGAGATGCTGATATTTCCAGGCAAGCCTGTCTCCTGCACAGCAGCCTGAGCTCTTTCTCTGGTGGATGCCACCATGCCTTGGACAAAGTGGGGTGCCTGGGGCTGGAGAGAGTGTCTGCCCCACTCAATGATTGCCTGATGAAGGCAGCTGGCTTGAGCATACAGGCTGCAAGTGCTGCATGCAGGATGAGAGGGGAGCTCAGCCTGCATCCTTGCAGGACACATTTTGCAATGAGTGTGCCATGTTACACCAGCCTAAGACAGGGCTGGATTGTGATGTTGGGAAATGTGAGGGATAATGGAATTTAGCAAGTGCAGATCCTCCTTCCGCTCAGCTTGTCCTCTAAGCACACGGTGGCTCTTATCCCTTTGTTTGCTCTTGTTTCTAGGTACCTATTTGTTCACCTGCAAGCCCATGAAGCTCGGGAAGGACACAGCTACTGCTCTCAGCAAGGCTGTGAACGTATTAAGATCATGGCACATATGTACCCGGGGGACTCCTGGAGCTGTGACCGAAACCCCTTCCCAGACAGGCCAGCAGCCACCCAGCACTCCGTGTCCCAGCGCCCAGCCGGGCCATGCAGGGTGTGTGGGGCCCCGCAGGTACCCACCACATGAAACAGCATTTGAGGTGATGCAGTAGATGTGCAGCCATATCGTTTTTACAGTGTATAAGGAATTCCATAGGGAATTCCCGCTCGTGAATCTGCCCAGCATCACATAGTATGTGTAGAGGAAAGGGGTTTGCTCTGAATTTTGGCAGCTTTTTGTAATATGCTTCAAAGATAGCCTCAAACAAATTGCCCGACTGGGAGCATGTGAATTCATGGAGCCTTCCCCCCACACACCACCATTTCTTTCTTTTAAACAAGAAATACAAGGACTCTTGAGGCTCAGACTGGATTAGCTTTGGATTCCAAGGTACAACACTGCTGATTTCAAACGGGGAAGTAATTCTGGTTAATAGGAATAACTGGAAAATTAGAGCCAGTTTCTCTCCTCATTTACTGTAAATTCACCCCACTCTAAATCCTATAGAATTGTTTCATACAAGATTTGCATTTGAGTTTATAATCAGGCAAAATATATGCAATTTTAAACTGAGATAGTGGCAGGGTGACTATCAGAGGTCCCTTCCAACCAGCATTGCCACGATTCTTCGATAAATTGTGTCTTAATAATGAGCACTTACTTGTGAACCAGGATCACAGTTTGAAAAAAGGGTTCTTAAAGTTTTGCAATCATATCTATATGAGCACTGGTACCTGGTGTCATTTTGATGATGAAAACCAGTTATCAATCCAGTAGTTATATTTCTGTCTCTGGTGTAATTGCAGCTTGCTATCACTAGCACACCCTCAGTCAAGTATATAAGGATTCAGATCCAGTCTCTCAGCAGGATGGACATACAAAACCACTTGACATCCGCATTCATTAAGGTATATTGTGTTTTACTTCATTTGAAATGGTGATTAATCAGGGGAAGCTTTATCTCCAAGGAAAGGTACTGTAAAATCTTGCTGAGCTTTAGAGGAAGGAAATGGGAAGTTCCCTTGGAAGAGGCAGATGCATTGTTCCTCTTACAATTAACTATACTAAAGTCACTGGGAGTTCTTATTCTATTCAGATGAGGATTTGAGGCCTTAGGGGAAAAAAAAAGGTCTTTTATCAACTCAGAAGAAGAATTAACACCACCACTCTAATGTGGAGGAAGAGGGCGAAACAAGCACAGAAGTCATTGTTTACAAAGGATGGGGGAAAGAAAACCCAAGTTTGTTTTTCTAATTGCTGGCATTACACTAAAAGACAAAAATAACTATATTTCACTACTGAAGGGGTGTGGACCTGTCAGGCTCTCCCTACACATGCCTTATATGTCTGTCTAGATGTGAAGGGTGACTGAAATCATGCTTACAAGGACATTATCCAGGCTTACATGCCAGTGTGATACTGAATTATAATTAATGCTAACAAATGCCAAGCAAAGCCGGGACAGTGTCCTTAAGGAGTCTGAGCAGCCAAGATTTCTTGCCACATCCACTGGCTGCATCCTCAAAAATGTATTTAAAACCATTAGGTGTTACTGGGAGCAGCATCTCACCTGTGTGTGTGCAGCAGCCATGGGACAGGCGCAGTACCCTCAAATCTGCTTTGCCTTACCTAAAGCTTTAATGCAGAATACTGTTTTTTGAAAGAAGTTTCGTTCTGGGCTAAGCAAATGATGAGGTTAATGTCTAAATGAAAAGGGACCACAGGAGCCCTTCTGCTGGTTCCTCGGTGGATCTGCAGAATGCAGACAGGGGCAATACACACAGTGGGGCTGTTGCTTTTGCTAGCAGCCACAATGAGGTCAGTTTGCAATGGTGGGTGCTCTCTGCTCCATGTGCATCCAGACTTTGACACACTTCCCAGGCTTATGAGCATGAGACAGCCAGGACCAGGCATTTAGTCTGTCTTTGTTCCTCCTCACTCCCTTCTGCCCACTCCCCCTCTGGGCCTCCCACGGCCCAGATAGTCAAGTTTTCCTTACCCTTGACATCCTGTTGCATTCAGCATCCTGTGACATCTTGCAGAAGCCACTTTTTTAATACTTGACTTCCTCATTCGGTCTGGCCCTATATTCCGTGGAGGCATAAACGTGTCTCAGATTGATGGGAAGTATCTGAGCTCCCAAGTATCTTTGGGCTATAGACAACTATGTGAATTACAGTGGCATATGTTGTATCCTGGGCTTAGCTTTCTGACAGCCTGATCTTGGTATGCTGTTGCTCTCCTTGGTGGTGGATGTGTCCTCCCAGGCTAAGCTGTTCCCCGGGATGATGGGAAGATGCACCAGTGTTGGGCACCTCAGGGAGTCTTTGCCTTTCTAAAAGCAAATATCATGGGGCACATCCTGAGAGGAGTAACTTCCAGAAGGAGCCCTTGCTGTACGACAGGAAAAGAGTAGGAACTACCTGTGCTACCACTTCTTTGAGGCACTGAGACCAAGAAGAAGTATTTTGGGTTTGATATTTGCACTTTCAGGGAAAAAGTCCATACTTCTATTCCCCCATCTGCTGTCTCAGCACCTCTTCCTTGCTCCGTGGTCAAATCTGCTTTGCCAAGTGACAGTAATTTTCCCCACATGGAAAGAAAGTGGTTATAGACTGAACTAAGCATTTAACTCCCAGGGTTTTCTGCTTCCCAAATGTATCTTCCTAATACAGAAAAGGTGACCTCATTCCTCCTGGTTTTGTACCCCATTGAGAACATTTGCTTCTTTCTGCCACTGGCCATTTATCAGTGCTGTCACTTCATCTGTACTAATTATACATTTAAAATTATGGGGCGCACACCCTTGATAATTTCCTTGCTTATAAGTGCTTATGGAGGAGCAGGGTCAGAGTCTGAAGCTCCCCAGTCTGCCTCCATAAAACTAACCTCTGTTTCTTATTGCAGATAAATGACACTATTTTCCTGTTCAATAGCCATGGGTTATTCTTCGTGGTGGTAGATGCATGTTCAGGAGCTGTTGTGAGTAGGAGGCACTTTGACACAGTTACTGGTGAAAACGCTGCCAGTGCAATAACTGACTATGTTCAAACATCTATAAAAGAGAGGTAAGCAAACTGCTGGCAGCCCAGTTCATGTAGCAACACATGGCTGATAGAGAAAGGAAAATGACCTACTTTCACAACCAAACCTGTGCTCTGAAGGAATCTGGCACAGATTAAATATATACAAATCCCAAATATCACCCACATAATAAAAGAAGCAGGGTCTCTCTCCCAGCATTGCACAGATTAGAGCAGGCAGAAAAAGGTTTTCTGGTAAACTGGCAATTCCTTCTAAATTAACCATTCCATTTCCAGCATGGAGTAGACAAGGTCCTTCCAATGACATTTGCAATCCTGCACTTCTGTCTTGGTGTCCAGCAATTTCCTGGCAGTCAATGATTCAGTTTTCCGTTTCTGAAACCGAGTTGATATTTGTTTACTCTGACTGGTTTTGCCTTTTGTAACAGATGAAAATCATAGATGTGCCAGATTTTCCAATAGGACTTTTCTTGGGTGAGCCAATGAATAGACCTGCCTGCCTGCAGGCTCTGTTACCTTGCATGTGTCCTGGCAATGGTTTGGATCATCTCCACTTCTGTCTGTCCCACATTCCTTGTGGTTTTATGTGTTACCACATAAACATGGAACAACAGACATTTATAGATAAATTCTTGGCTGCTGGCAGGAGCAGGTCAAATAACCAGAAAACAGACTTTCAGCCCCAAACATTTCTGAGCAGTTCATGACCAAAGATTTGAACACTCCTGAGTTATTACATCTGTATTTATGCACATGAGTATGTATATGTATCAAACATGCATGAAGCGACATATATCCATACGATGCCTATATATTCGGTTTAATTTTCTGGTAAGATGTGTATTTTCCAACTCTAGGCATGCAGCTAAATGCAACCAGTTGTGCCAGTAATTCCTTGCAGGTACAGTTTACTGGGGGCTGAAAGCACATCTTTGAGGACCTAAGCTGGATGGAAGCTTGATTGAAAACCAGACCCAGAATACAGACAGTTTCAGAATCTGAGGACTGCACAGCAACTGAATTTCTTCTGTTGCTGAATGTCCCTCTCCCATAAAGAGACACACTTGCAAACGCTCACTTGTGCTTATTTTGATTCCGTGAGAAGTACAGGTTTAATTTGGGAACATTTAAACAGAGGCTTAAACTTAGGAAAGTTTACATGGGATCGAAATCAAAGGGATTTAAACATGTTCTTAAAGTTAAGCAAACTCTTAAGTAGTTTTCTGAATTGGAGTTTAAAGGTCTTGTGAATTCTTAATGAAATAATATTTTGCAATCATGTGGTAATTACTTTCCTTCTTTACAGATCACTTGTTCTCGTGTGCTCTAGAGATATTGCAGATGTGGTGGGGAGCTCTGAAATGCCTATTTTTACCAGGTTAGGTTCAGCAAAGCCTATTGTCTTCCACAAGGAAGGTAAATGTATTTATTCTACAATTTTCTTTTGCTTAAGAATTACTGGTGTGTTTCCCTATCAAAACTGTACACATCCTTATATACTGCTTATTGATAGACTTCCTAGCACAGTATCCCAGCTGTAACCTAGTAAAAACCTCTTGGCTTAGGGATGGTGAGAAATATGAGAGTTATTTCAGGGTTTTGACTCTACATCACCAGTGAGAAGCTGCATGCTGTACATTTTTCATCGTAAAGGGAAGTTGTTTTTCTAATCAAAAACAGAAAAAAAAAAATCATTTGATAAGGATTCCAAAATTCAGCTGCTTTGCAAGGAAAAATAATCATAAACTGAAAGGTTGATGAAAAAGAAAATGACCTGAAGTGATATAGGAGCTTTTTTTTGTATATATAGAAGGAAGGTAGAATCACCAGTTTTGGAAAGTTCTCATTACAGTTTTTACCTTGAATTGCTGCAACAAATCCATTGGTATCATTAGTCCAGGAAATCCATGCTGGGTTTCCTCCTGGAAGACAGGGGCTATTGAGTCCAGGTTTGGATGAATAACTTGGGTGATTGATAAGGAAATCACAAAAACAACCAACCGGCCTGACTGAGTTTTAATTTGCAGTCTCTCAAGCAGAGATCAGCTGGAGATTTGGCTGTGTTTCCAGGTGTTTCCAGGTGTTTCCAACTTTTTTTATTTTTCTTGGGGGTTTGTTTTGGTTTTTTTTTCCCCTACTTCTTTACTGCAATTTGTATCAATTTCTGGTTCAAGTTTCAAAGTTCATTGCTATAAGCATTCTGGGGGAGGACAGCATAGTCTTTAAATCAGAGACAATGATTTCACTTTGGTGCCTGTTTGATTCCCAAAAAGCTGTTTTTATTTTCCTCCTTTTAAAAGCAAAACTTTGAGGTTTTCTCTTTTTTTTGTTTTTGTCCTGAAACCTCATTGCTTCATTCCTTCATCAAAGCCCTGAATACTTTTGAAAAGAATTTTTTTATTAAAAACCAAGCTGTTTTGTTTGTTTTGTCAAACTTTGTTCTCTGAACCACCTTTGCCACTCGCATGGGCACAGCACTTCCAAGTCATTTGGGAGCTCGGTTCAGCCTCTAGCCCCAAATGCTCCTGGGGCACAAAAAGCAGCAAGCAGGACCACCACCCTCCCGGGGACATGCCAATTGGTGGCCACCTCCTTGCTCTGACACTTTGGCAGGATGCTGGTGCCTCTGCCGCTGGCTGATCACGTGCAGCCCCTGTTTTGTTTTTCCTAAGGGCAAGGGTGTTCACCCATGTGCCTGCCCTGATTTCCAGTCTGACTAATTACATTCTGCTTCATGAGCTTTCTCCTGCTGGTTCAGGTATGTGCACTATTCGACTTCACAGCTCCAAAAGCAATTGCATGCAGGACTGATCCGCACTGGGGGGGCTGCGTTCCAGGGCAGGATGGAGCATTTCTCCCAAGTACATATTGCTTCTGCCAAGGATAATGCAGAAAAACCCCAATCCACTTGACCCCAGCAGGATCAGGATTTAGGGTCTTGTTGCCTGGTTTTGCAAAACCTGATTTAAATTAGAAGTGCTTAGAGGAATAGTCTCCATCCAACCAGCTGCAATAGCCTTGAGAGTCTTTGCAATGAAAAACATAATATAAACACAAGACAGTATTATTAAAATAGAAGAATACATAATGCCTTTGTACTTTGTGACAGGACCAGAGCACAGGCGACATGGGAGATAGTTTCAGCATAACAGGAAGAAACTGATGTAAACCAATAAAAGAAGGATTCAAAATGCCTAACCATTTTCAGGTAGTCAAACATGAAAGAGTACCAGTCTTATGTAAAAGTAAAGAGTAAATCAATATTCCTGCTAACTGACATCTGGGAACCCATTGAAATAAATGATGCAGTGAGGTTCTGGCTTCAGTGAGGCTCATTCCCTCTTTCATCATCCTTTTTCTCTCCTAAATGTTCTGTTATTTTAATTCAGGAAAAAAAAAGAAAGGCTGAGAAGTTCCCATCATGTGGAGGGAGCCTGTGCTGCGCTGCTAGTAAGTGAACCAACCCATCCAGAGGATCGCTCTCTTTGTGTCTGTTTTTCAGGGAGTTTTGCCATGCTTGGCTATAAAGGACAAGCCAAACCCTCCTGGATTAAAGTCCTTAATCATGCTGGTTATCAGAAAGCTGCTTCTTTACAGCATTATGTTCCCTTGAAGCTGAAAGAATATCAGTGTCCAGCTAATGCTGATGAGCCGCTAAAATTCACTTTTTCTCAGACCCACTCGGAGCACCTCTCTACAGACGCTGCAGCTTCCCAGGATTAGCATCGCTGAGGAACACCAGCCAGGCAAAGCCCGCTGCTGCCACCAAAGCTGCTCTTGTTTTCACGGGATTGTACCAAACCAATGGTGTTCACTTGTATATAGTATAACTAATAAATATAGTCTCATCTTACGCGCTGTGGTAGAGCTTTATTTTGCAAACAGTGCCTCACAGGGCAGAACAGGAAAAGCCTGTGGGCTGCCTTTCCCAAGAAGAAGTGTTTCAACATACTTACGATTTGGTATCAAAAGGTAAGTTTCAAAGGCAAGAGCCTGCTCTCCAGTATCACAGAGACTGGAAATGGAATTTGGCGTGGAAGCTTTAGCAACATCCAGGGAAACAGATGAACTTCAGCAGAGGTAGGGAATTCTCCCTTCACTTCTGTTTTCCCTCCATTAATGTCTGCTTTTAAAACACCTAAGTGTCCATCTGCCATGGCATTTTAGGTGAACTCAGTAACATCTGCTTGGTGAGCATGCAGTGATCTTACGATAATATCTTCTAATTGAACTGAATAAATAGGGTGCTCCAAGGAGTTATAAATGCATTTTTGTCTGTAGCTAATGACTGGTGAAATTATGTTTGTCCAACTGATGTGAACATTTAATTAAAGGCCACAGGAATAAAACCCAGGATAAAGTATGTGCTGCATAGGGTTAAGTCTTGCGTTCCTTTCAGATGATGCTCGTATTGACTTTTTGCTCCCATTGCGGACTGAAATACTGCCAGTAGTAGTGGTTAATTCTCTTTGATTTTCTGTTTATGCTGCTGCTTTATGAAGACAAAAATAGAACTTTGTATGCAAACTGAGAAACAGCTGATGACCTCACTGACAGTTTAAGTACAAATGATGACTCGTTTTGGTTTGAACATGATGTTACTTATTGACAGCAGTGAAGGGCAAGCAATTACAGACTATCCATGTCTTTGTCACATGGGTTACTCAAAACAGGTAGGTGAAGGCTTTGTTACTAATGTCCTGTTGTTTCTTTGAAGTTCTCAGAAATGGCCAAGCAAGTTGCTACAGGGAAAGGTTAGTATTTTGTTGGCCAGACTTTTGCTCCCTGGTGAGTTAGTCGCTCTGGCATCCGCACACCGGCCAGCTGATATTGTGCTTCTGAAAGGGGACTGAACTCCTTGGCTGGGACACTTGCCTCCATCAGACACGTACTGCCCAGTGGTCCTTGGACGTGGGGTCAGAGGACACCTGAAAGGTTTACAGGCAGAGAAGGAGATCCTGGCTCCATCCCCACACCAGGTAGGAGAGGTGTGAGTCGGGACTGGCTGGGGGAAAGTTCCTGGCTTGCTGGAAAGTGTGAGGAAATCACTGATACTGCTCAGTAAAGGTAAGATAAAGAGTGATGCACTGGACATGATTGGCCTGTGCTGGCCCCCACGGGCAGCGATAGGGACTGATGTACTCTGTGTAGATATGAAGTGGTACAAGAGCCTGAGCGGCTCATACTACCCTCCATGGAGCTCCCTGAAGTCCATTTGAACTCCTATTAGTACCTAATTGTCATGATTTCTGAGGCTGTGCAGGGAAGGAGAAGCAAGATGTTTTTGGCTTGTGAACATAACCCCAACATTGGAACAAGTATTTGCAGAGCAAGGTTTCAGCCTCTTGGAGATTTATTTGATAATCTGTGACAGGTCCAGACCCTGGATCCCAATAGAACTTTGCAGAGTTCTAACCCCAGGCTGAGACTAAACAATTGGCAAAGGAAGAGCCTGGTGAAGGAAGGAATGTGCCTAAACGTCTGAAAAATCTCTATTCCTCCTCCTGCCTCAGAAGGAGAGCAAATGGCAAATGTCCTGGAGAGGAAGGCGTGGCGCTGTGGCGAGCCAGATGCAAACAGTGAAGTACCACAAAAGCAAAAAGGAAAATATTTACATCCTGATGCAGTTATTTGGGTAGTTAAAAGCAGCGGTTTGAGGAGGATTCGGGATGCTGTGATCGTCTTCAGCCACTGCACACAGTTTCCTTTCCTTGGGAGGGAAAAAAGGCTTCAAAACCAGGGAAGCTCTGCAGAGGGTACAGTTCCTCCACGGACCCTTGGGCCATTCAAGACTATGATTTCAAAGGCTAACACTAACCTGGCATGCACCAGAAGTCTGTGTGGGTGAAGCTGTGGGGGTAAGTAAGTGTCGCATGGGCTTTTTGCTCGTGGGAAGCTGTTGGGTATCCTGAGCGAGAGGATCCCCATGAACTGTGTTTGTCCACATGGACCTGCAGCTAAGTTCAGTACATCTAATGCATTCAGGATATATGTGTGCCCTAGCTACCCTGAGAGCATTTCTAAAGTGGGGACACAGGAGCTCTGGCACCCTCAGTATTTAACTCAGCTATACACTGAGTTACTGTCAGCAGGCACAGCAAAGTCTGTGCACCCTGAACCTTAGCTAGTGGATCTCAGCTTCCCACCACTTTGATGCTTTGAAAGCTTCATGCAGTGGATGAGGGTTTAATTCAGTGAAATGCTGAGCACTTCGAAAGCATGTGAAACTGTGAGTCAGTCAGCCTCGGATGGGTGGAGTGATGTGAATTGCAAATGATTTTGTTTTAGCTGAGCCAAAAATTGCTTCCTCTCCTTTTCCAGGTCTGTAAGCCTCTGTCAAAAAAACCCAAAAGTTACATCTGAAAAAAGCATAGCTTTAAAATAACTCTTTTCCCCCCCTCTTTTATTTGTGCCTCAAAAAAGTGTGCTGATATCACAACAACTTTGCAAACATCCTAGTTTCCTTCATTTTATTTATTTTAAAAATTTCCTCTAACTCGTGCTCCTCTTCCAGAATCTGTTTTTATGAACATCAGGAATCAGGGAACTTGCAGTGATGTTTACATATGGAATACGTGAGCAGAACCTTCTTCCTTGCAAGGAATCAAGGTTCATTGGGAGAAAAGTCAGAGTGCTGCTTTTGACTCCAGTATTGATTTCATTGAGAAGTAAAGTCTGTTCCTGGGTTTAACCCTCCTCTACTTGCTAGTACAAAAGAGCAGCTAATGGCTGGGTGGCAAGCACAAGATCAAGAGGCCATGCTGCTGTCATGTGCTGGGACTGGGAGAGCATTTTCATTAGCGATCCCTAGGAATACGCCTGTTTATTTGTAAAGCTGTCTGAAGGCTTTAGCTATGCTTGTGGCTGGGTGCATGGAGGCTCCCCCTGCACAGGAATGTCACTATAGCGAGAGCTGGCATGTCCTTGGGTCAGAAAGGCAACTGTGCTACTCAAATCCATCTTCCAGCTGGGGCTAAAAAGCAGAATTCCCTGAGTGGGGTGAGAGGACAGTTGCTGCCACGCGATGTCAGCAAGAAGGTAGCAGAAGTGCTAATGAAACAACTCTTCTCTCTGTTAGGAATCAGCTTCCAAACTGATGTTGGCTTCTTTGCATATGAATGAGAAAACATTGCGGCAAGGCTTCAGACCCAGCCAACAAACCACTAAAACCTCAGCATTTGCTGTGGCAGTGAGAGGGTCCAGGTTTGCCTACCCACAGCAGGAGGGGTACACCACAGCTCTGGCATAGACCCATCAGGGTCTCCTGGAGCATCTTGCCTGGCAAAGGTGGTCCCTGGGGAACACGTATTTTATGCACAGGTCATCTCAAGTACCTGTTCAAATTAGTGTCTGCTGAGTTTACTCCCCATCAGGCTAAACGGCACCTTTTCCATATGAGCTTTTCTTGTTCTTCTCTGGGGATTGCTCTGGACCCCTGCCTTGCCCTGCACAGGTCTGTGGTTTCTCTTTGTGGGCAGTGGCAGCAGTAGTAGCCATCAAGTTTCTTGCTCCTGCTTGACATCCTTTTCAGGGGAGATCATATAGGTGCTGCTTTTCCCCCACCCTTGCCGTGTTTGTAATGGATGGTCAATGCTCCCATTTATGCCTCATTTGACATACCAGAAAGGATCCTTGTCTTCAGCAGACACTGAAGGTACAACCTCCAAAGTGTGTCAAGCCAGTCTTACAAAGCACTTTAAAATATCCAATATTGGGAGCTACTTTTTTAGAGGTGGGCAGGGTGGCAAGTTGAGGTTGGAGCCTGGTGTGTGTTTCTGGATGGCTGACCCTGCCACCCCAGAGAGCTCTGTTCTGCCCTCAGGATTTGGGGTCTCCATGTGAGATGCTTAGGACAATCCAGCTTCCTCAGAGCATTTCTTCACTGTTTTGCTGTCAGGATTGTTTGCTCTGCATTAAAACTGCAGGGAGGATAGGGATTCCAGTCTGTGCACTTTCTAGTACAGTATCACTGCTGACACCTGCGGTAGCAGCCAGTTGAGAACTAATAGTTTCCTGCATTTACTTTTAGGCCTGTCTGCTGCTATTGTTCACTTTTTGGAAAGATCCAGCAGCTGGGAATCATTTCAGAAAGTCTGCCTTGCCAGATCCAGGGATATGAGTCCTACTTGCCATTGCCAGGCAGCTTTTAATGGCGAGATGAAAAAGCTTTTCTCACCCAAGAGAGGAGTCACAGATGGTATTTGAGAAATGTTGGAGATGACAGACTTAGGAGGACACTTGCATGGCCCTTACACTCTCAGAGTGCCCAAATCTGCAGGGAGGTTTGTTGACATTGCTGATTACATCAGAGCTGAAGTCAGCCACGTGGCGCCTGTTCAAATGAGAGGTAGCATATTGCTGCCTGTATCCCCACGCGGCTCTGAATGCTGAGCTAACACACGGCTGGCTGGCAGCAGAAAACCACTCTGGAGTCCCCTCCAGCAGGAGACATTAATGAAAAGAATCGCTATCTCTTCCTCCTTTTCTATTTAACAGGAAAATCGAACATGTCACGGTCTGTGCCTAATATTTGGGAAAGATATTTAATTGAGAGCTTTGAAGGAAAATTCCTGAGATTATCCTCCAAGTAGCATTTTTCCAGTAGTGTGTTAGTCAGAGCTGAATCAGAGGAGTCGGATCCTCTTGGACCTGTTAGCTTTCAGTCTTTCCAACCTGAGTGCCAGTTAATACTAACACCACAATGACCCCGGGCTCGCTGCAAGCTGAATCAAACACCCTCCCTCAGTCACAAAGTAAGCAGGATATTCTTTGGACTGTGGCAGATCAGACACTACAAAAACATTGGAGCTTGGCACGCAGCTGACACCTCCAAAAATGACATGACTTTCCAGTGTCTGATTAATTGTTTTGATCTCTGCTTATGAGGATGGATGTAATCAGGGAAGCAGTCCCTGGTGAGCAACTGGGGATGTAATACCAGAAGCCGTTTTGCACAACCTGATGGTAAGTACTGTGCAGTTCTTGGCTCTAAAGAAGGCAAAAGCTGTGAAATTTCTTAAGCTAATTTCCTACCTGTTTGCTGTCGAAACAACATCGTGAGCTGGACAGAGCAGAGATGGTCCTCTGAGTTTTTAATGGGCCAGAACAAAATAACTGCTTTGCTACCTATAAAGCAAATGCATGCCATCACTGTCAAAAAATCAGTCCCTTCTTTATATTTCTGTGAACACTTATATCATCTGAATGTATTTTTATGATCAATACCTTACTAGTTGGAATCTGGCTTTGTGCAACACTAACATACAACTGTGTCCGTGCTGTAAGAAACACTATTTATCTGCAGTGACCATCCTGTACTATTACCACTTGTTTAGATTTTCCTTTATCATTAAAGCAGAATCTTCTGATTGGGTTTGCAGATTAGGCTGTGCAATAATCCCTAATAAATCTTGACATTTTAATGGTGACTGCTGTACTTTGGGCATACCTGCAATAATGTTGCTTTAAAAGAGCCCTGTCTTATCAAATGTCGATGGTTAATGCTGTTAAAATGTCAGACACATGCATCCTGGGTCTGGCACAAATTCCATGGTGACGGTATTGTGCTCTGATAATGTATAGCATGCAAAGTTATAGCATTACTAAGTGCATTCCTCTTTTCTGCTGTTCTGTAACAGCATTTCAGCACCTGATACACTGTACCAAGCCCTCAGTCTACACTATTTCCAGAGCTCAGAGCTGTCAAATACACTATACCAAAACAAGCAAACATTTTCCTGCTGGAATATTTCCTGACAAATCTGGTTCTAATGCTATTTTTAATACAATCACTGGATTAGATGTGGTCTGAACATATCATTGTACTTCAAGCTGTATCACCTTTATGAGAAGTACAGACATGTGTTTTGCATATATACAATGTAAAATTTGCTCCAGATTAAATTCTATCTTCTTGCATACCTTTTTCTCATGTTTTTGTTTGGTTTGTATTAACAAGTGGCATGAAAAATAGCATGTGTCTTTTGCCCTAAATATTGGGGCATCATGGAGTTGTTTTCAGTCACCGTTTTTGCGTCTAACTAAGCTCTGTGATGCCTACGTTTATCCTATTTCATCATCGTGGTATGACATGACAGCTACAAATAAATTTCTTCAGTATTCCTCAGATACTGGTTTACATGATAAAACCTAATGGCTCCAAGGACTACATGTGAATTTTAAACAGTGCCTTATAAATACAGAAGTGTGTGTCCTTGCCTCAGTGTGAATACATGTGTCAATAAATTGTCATAAGTGCAGGGCAGAGCTGCAGAATCAATCACTGGAGACTGGAAAGAATCACATTAATTCTAACTTTGAATTTCATGACACTGCTTGTTTGTTTTTGATGGGGGTTGGCTACTGAGGAAATGAAAACAACATTAGGTAGACTGGTTTCAAAAGCAGCTTTTGGTTTTGCAAGAAAATTCTGGGCTGGTGCACTAAATAGACAATGTTTTCTTGGATCTGAAATCTAAGAAACTGCGTGCTTCAGATTGGAAGTGTGAGTACGGTTTATCTCAGGGGTGCACAAAACACCATTGCTAAAATCGTGTAGGGAATATGGGGGGAGAGAGGTGTCACTGAAAGGTTACTTTGTGAGAATTTGTCACTCTGCAAACGCCTCCTCTGTTGCGTTTCATTACTTTTTTGCACATGTGAATATGCAGCCCTAGAGAGTCTTGACTGAATGTGTTTATACTGCATTCCTAAGGCGTTTTTGGTTACATCTGGTGGTTGCTTTCTGAGTGTCTATTTGGATTCCAAAGTGGGTTTATCCTAAAGCAAACAAAGGGTGAGGAGCTGCCCGAGGTTTCTTGCTCTGCTTGGTCTGTTCTTGAACCGGCATAAAGGTGTTCTCAACTATAGAGCTGAATGGGATTGGAAGTGGCATAAAGCTGGATATAACCTATTTTTCGTGCACTGAATGGTTTTTGCATGAACTGGACCAAAAAAGTGACATTTTCTTGCTATTCTTTCTTCACAGCTATCCATCCAGAGAATTAAACATCCTGAAGAATGGCTCTACCTGTCTCCAAGTATCTGGCTGAAAATGTCATTTTTCTTCTGTTTGTAATCTCTTCTGTAAGCACAGGTAAGTTTTCCTGCCATGGGGAAAAAGGGCATGGTTTGTAATGTTATTTTTAAATAAAGACATTGCTGTTTTAGATAGAGCAGCTTTTCACTCTTCTTCATATAACAAGAGTCAAGGACAGAGTGAGAAAGCTCAGGAGAAAAGCAGTTTTCTGATGTGCCAGTACTCACTATCAAGGGCAGCTGGAGTGGCAAAGACTGACACTTCTGAGCAGGTGAAAGTACCCTCAGGAATCCTTCTGCCACGTGCTCTTAAAACAAACCCAAATCCAACAAACTGCCACAAAGAAATAACAAAAGAAACCTCAGGTCCTAATGGCTGTGGCTGTGGGAGGTGAAGTTGAGCATTGTGCAGCATTGCCCAAGCCCAGATGTGGACAGCAAAAACCTCTAGGGTGGGACATCCCTGCCCTTTGGGTTTTGCCTCTTCCAAGTAACCCTTTTCCTAAGTAGTTAAAGGGGAAAAGGGAAACTGGGTATACATATTCAAAATACAGCTAATCTGGGGGTTTGTATCTTTTAAAACAAAGAGACCATATGTCTTGTGCCATGCACTGCAGCTACATGAAGCAACATTTCATTGCCGTGCTCAGGCTCTTTTGGTCAAGAAGCAAAACATGCAGTTAGTTCCTTGTGCTGGATAGAAGTTGCACTCACTTAAAAAATGCCAATGAGAGTAACAAGCAAGCTGGCAAGGTACCTGGACCAGAATATGCTCAGACCTCCAGTGTGCTTTGTGCAGCAGGGGGTGGATGAAGTGCTCCACCCTCCACAGCTCCTTCTCTCTGGTACAAATTAGTTAATGAAACTGGGAATTTGGTTCCTTTGTTCTGATTGTGTTGGCTTTTATTGGTTGTTACCCCAAACATCAGTGTAAATTTCTCTTGATTTCCCCTTAGGCTTCACTGCCTACCTCTCTGTTTCTAAATAATGAATTTGAGGGGCACAAGTAATCTTTTGAGACTGCAGGAAGCTCTTTTGGACACTAGCATAGCCAAGTAAATGGAAAAATGAACAAGCTTTTAGCCTGTCCACTTAATCTATCTGATAAATTATACCTCTACATTTGAATCAATTCTTTTGGTTTTATTTAGCTTCTCATCATGTGCAAATTTTTCTATTATCCTTATTCTTCTGGGAATAGCAGCTCATTTTTTCTTAATTTGTTTTGCAGTTATATTTGAACATCTACTTACATTGCAAGTTCCATTTCTTGCCTGAAATATTCATCTTATTAATTCTTTGTGTCTTCTGGTAGGAAACCAGAAACTCCTTATTATTTTCCTCAACTACTGTACATGAGAAAAACTGCCTCTGACATTATCGATATACTTTCAGCTTCTAGCTGGCACGAGTGGTATCAAAATCATG
>JANHGB010052200.1:0-26636 GCA_026283785.1 Coracopsis vasa | reverse complement strand
GCTTGAGTATAGCTTTGTTTTTAAAAACTACAAACTAGTATGCTAGTGCATGCTTAGTGACACTAATTACTTTGCCTTAAAATACCAGTCTGCTGTAAAAACAGTCTCTCAGGTGTGATATTAACACCAATTTCTGTATTGACCCCAGGTGCTGAACAGCCTGCAGTGGTGGCCATGGTGTCAGATTGTAACCTAAATTTCTAATGTTTAAGAGCTGCAAAATGGGCATTGGAAATGTCTATAAGTCATGAGATTTGGGATTCTTAGAAGTGACAGGACATACTTCAGAGGGCAGGGAGTTGCAGCACAGAGAGAGAAAGACTTTAAGGAAATGTATGTGAAGAACAAAAGCTGCCGTTGTTGTCTCTCCTTCCTTTCACCAATTAAGTCCCCCAAAACTGAGAACAACATATCCATATTGCAATTAAATACGGTCCACAGCAAGACAGGGGTCAGGGTTAGAGAAGCAGAAACAGCGCCATATTAGGTAGAAGTAGAATTGAAAGGCTTTGGTATGTCAGGGAGGAAGATATGTATATGTTTAGTCCCTTAAGAGGGACTGAGTCATCTACTTCATGGAAATGGCAACTCCTACGGTCACAGGTGTTATTACCAAGTCAGGGTTGAGGCATTTGTGATTTTAGTAGCAATTCTAGAGTGTGTATGGAAAGGGTAGAGGAGCAGTTGATTGTAGACCTTTAATTGTAATTAGTGGTGCAGTTAGTTAAAGGCAAATGCAGTTAATTGTAACCACCCCCTTATCCTGATTTGGAAGAACAGATACAGCATTACCCATTTTTCACAGAAGCTTGCTGGGCTAGGTGCCCCTCCAGTCTGACCCTCAGGGTGCTTCAAACTGTGATTTCAAGTACAGTGTAAGGTGCCTCAGGGGTTGGTTTGGGGGGCATCTGGCCCTATGCTGCCTCTGCAGAAGACCACAGAGCATGCCAGCCTAGTCACTGCTTATGGAGTTGTCTTACTGAGATCCCAATCAAATGATCCACAATCATTTCATTGGGCATACTAAAGGGTATATCCACATTTATTTCTGTCAATATCTGACTGATATCTGACTGGTACAGATCAGTTGTTCATGGATTATGGTTCTCATATTCACTCTGCCACCATGATGTCTTGCAGAAATAAGTACTCGGAGTGTCTGTGTGGTTTTTAAAGTGTAACTGAGAGTGGGGAACCTCTTGTCTGTCCCAAATCAATCTTGCGATGAGTGCCTCCTAGTTCTAGTGTGAAGTGACTTACTGAACACCAGTAAGTGTCACCTGGTTCATAACCCTTATGGTAAGGCAGCTGCTTCGTTACTTTAATCAATTTAGTTGCCCATCTGTATGTATTCTTGAACTCCAGTGTGTCCTCCTGGGAGAGAGAACAACTGCATGCACCACCAAGATGCAGATGTAGCAAGGCTTTATACAGTGGCAGAACTGGTAAATACTTGCTCTTTTCTCTTTCCCCACTGGTCTACCCTCAACACAAGCCAAGCTTCCAGACATGTTTCAGAAGCAATTTATTTTGTAATTCCATTTGTTAACTTTGGAGAGCACTTGTAGCTCTAGGTTTTAGCATTAAAATAAGGCAATTGATTTATAATTCCACAGATCAAAAATAATCAGCAGAGAAACCAGGATCCTTGAGAATGTGTTTACTTTCTAGCAGCTCTTACTGGTATTTCCATAGAACACTGGTCATTAACTTCTTGGGGGAAAAAAACCCTCAGTGACTTGGGAATAGGAGATCTCTCTTCTGTTTTCCCTAGAACAAAACAATCAGTTCATTTCAATTTGATTTTTATAAGTAAATTGTGTTGCACATTTATAAATTCATTTTCAAATGTCCAGGATATATTGTGTTCCCAAAAGATTCCTTATCAAAATTCAGCTAGTCTTTGGTCAGATATGTGGAGTTTAAAGGAGGACTGAGGTAGGTTTGTAGGTGCATACAGCCAGTTGGTACTGCATCTACCCTCTGGGATGGTGAAAACATTCATTGTCAGTCCCATGTTGAGTCTACTTAAAAATAGTACTACAAAAACACATTGCTCTTTTTGTAGCAGCACATTAGAAAGCATTGCACGTACATTTTGTGTTGCTTTGGCTCACTGGTGGCACTGTGCCTCTCCCCAGCTGAAGTGGATGCTGTTGTCTAGCTATCTCTTGACTCAATGGCCTTTTTTGACAAAAAAGGCTGAAGTATTTCCTATTACTTTATTGCATATTATCATTGTGCTTATGACTCTTTCACTTCAAGTGCAGAAGTGTATCACCTGCAAACCAGAATGTTGTTCTTAAGAGCTGGCCCTGTTGTGTCTTTTGATAAAATAAAACCAAGTCCTCTTGTCAATTTACATATAGATAAGCTTGTGCATAGGCAAGTGCTTATATTGACAGAGAAGATTTGGAGCAGTGGGTTACAGTAATACCGTTGAGATAGTTAAATGCAAACAAGCTTTGCTTAATACTAAACATATTTAGAAGACTTGTAGGAAAAAAAACACATGAAAATAAATGTTGCTGTGCAAGTTGGCTGTTTCTCCTAATCCTGATCAGTCCATGGGGAAGCAGAGCTTTGCAAATACGAAGAGTATTTTTATATCGTAAAGAATCCACTTGATTAGCTACTTAGATCATTGTTTTAATTTGTACATCTCCCACTGATAGAAAAGGAGAACACTTGTTGCATCAGGACTGTACAAAGGTGATGGAAGCCAAGGTGCAAGTATGTGTTAAGCTTGCTGTGTTTGGTTTGCCTGCTTCTCTCTCAGCCAGCAAACATCTGTACAGGTGGTGATTTATTTCTGCATCTGTTTTTCTCCCTGCAGTGTCTTTGCTGTTCGAAGGTCACAGGTCTGACAGTCAATTTCATTGGTTGATGCTTTTTATTAATTCTTTTAATGATGTGTTAACTTCCACAGACATACTGAAATACTCATTTGTTATGTCTACAGCGTGTCTCTATTTAAAAAAAAAAAGAAACAAATCCACTAAAGCTAGAGAAGCAAACCCACCCTGGCCGAGAGAGGTTCTATTCTCTTCTAATAACTTGGCTTTTTACCAGACATTGTAATACATTATTTTTTTTTCCTTAGCAGAAGGCTAAGGGTATAAATTGAATTCAAGTAGATTAATCGCTGCCATCAGTTTAGTTGCGCTTTACCTGAATCCACAGGGCAGTGAGCAGAAGCAGAGAGAGTGGTTCAGTTAAGATTGTGGTATAAGTAAATCCATTGTATTGTTATGCAGGCTTTTGATTATAAAATTCTTCCATAGAATAGGGTGAGCTAAGATAAGACAGGTCTGAATTGTGCTTTGGTCATGTTTGTATGAAAAGTGATTAGACTAGGGTAGATCTAGGGCAGAGGAGAGCAGTCTGGATGCTTAGATGACTTTTTTCCTCTTCTGTTTAAATAGATTCATGGTTGCTTGCTTTATTCCCCAGCTGAGAGCATGTTTCTTTTCTTTGCCTGTTGGAGTCCTGCGATTTTGCAGATTTGACCCAACTAGGAGAAACTAGCTCGTTTCTCCTCTAGAAAGCAAGCAGTTCTGAGTGGAACTGTATCCTGCTGCTACTTAGGAGTTTAGGTGCCTCAGTCAAAAGGCCAAGTTGCAGGCTGTTTCATTTAGTTATTTTATACTGTCAGACTGCATATCAACAATCCTTTCTTTCCATAGTTTAAAAACAACTTGATGATATCTCCTTTACAGGGACTTGAAAATTCTGCTGGCATTTAAATTTAGCTTAATTTGAGAGTATTGCAGTGCCTTTGACTTCTCAGCTTTGTTGAGGGGTAGAAAACTCTAGCTGCTGTAGTTGTGGGGCAGCCTAAAGAGCCCCCTTTTGTCTTGTAATTGGTGTAGTGCTTTCTAATTGTAGAAAGGTACCTTAAATACCCCTGATCTTGGGATTTTTCAAGGTGTATAAATGTGAAAATATGTAAACTAAGTTTTCTCTGCTGCCATTCAGAACTCGTTGCCTAGTTCACAAACGCTCTGGCTTCTTGAGGTAGAGAGGTCCCTTGTGATAGGGAGAACAGAAATTGAAATGAATTACTTAGTGGAAGGATCTGAAAGGAGACCTTGCAAAGATAGATTGATTGCTTAGCTAAGAGTCTTGAGGAGAGCTGGTTACTGATCGTAGGAACCCCCAAACCCTTTCTGGGGAGTAGCAAGCTTGTCTTGGGGAGGCTGATCCTTCTGGAAGGAGGTAAGTGTATGTGCACGTTTACCCTGCCTTGCCTGCAATGACATGGGCTGCAGGCAGGCAGGAGCTCCTAGGAAGAGCAGGTTTATTTTCCTGACTGCTGGATGTCTAATAGATTTCTTTCAAGCCCTTCCAAGCTGCAAAGGTAGCCATGACATTAGCTGTTTATAACCTGCTGCCTGTCTTTCTCTCAGATGTATTTCATGTACAACCTCAGGCTTTTCTCATTTGCAGCTTAACTTTGTTAGAAGGTGACTGCTTTTACTTTCAACTTCATTGATGTCTATTACAAACTTGCTCTGCCGTTCAAGAAAGAAGGCACCTCTGTTTCCATGAACAACCCAGAGTGGAAGTCATAGCATGCACGATTTTTACAGTACTGATGTTATATATTTCAACCCTCTATTGTTACTCAGGGAATTTTGAAGGGTTTTCCCACAAATACTGGTTTGTTCTGCATCAACACTTCAGAGTTCACCGAGCTGCTGTACATAGGAGCGAAGGGATGCAGCAATGTAACAGAGAAAACAGTGGGCAGTCATCCTATAGCATGTTGATATTGTAGAACATACAGCTGAATGTTAAGTATGTTTCCAGGGTGAGCTGCCAGTTTTGACATTTGAGTACTGTGTAATGTAGATGGTATGGCTGAATTGGAAAAACTCTAGAGCATCTGAACAAAGATCCTGACTGTGGAGGGAGAGTGTGCTACCACAGAAAGTCTGTTTCAGTAAATGGAGATGTGGGTGTATTTGGAGGGGTTAGAAAATGGTGCCTGAGAGCAAGAACTCTATGCTGTTGGCCCGCGTGCCAGACCTAATCAAGGTGTTCTGAATGGGGTTATTTGCTTAATTGCAAATTGTGATTCTCAGCTCTGCTATACCTAAATGTGTTCAGGTGGTAAAATACACTGGGGGTAAGTTACATGCATTGTGTTACGCAGTTCTCAACCTCTGCTTTTGTTCCTCAGTATTGAGTTCGACCGAGACTGTGACTACTTTGCCATTGCTGGGGTGACAAAGAAGATTAAAGTCTATGAGTATGGTACAGTCATTCAGGATGCGGTGGATATTCACTACCCTGAGAATGAAATGACCTGTAATTCCAAAATCAGGTAGGCGCTGACTTTGCATTTGAACTCAGAGGGCCTTTTCCACCTGCTTGTTTATGTGCAGTAAATGTTTTGCTTTCCTTATCCATTGTAGGAATGGGAGGGGAAGGGAGGAAGCAGGAGCTGATAGAGAGCTTGCTTTGAACTTGGTGGAATCAGGTGGCATAAACACTGTTAGTGGCATATGCTGGGCTCGCCCAAGGTGGTAGCAGGCCTATATATCTGGAGGAGAAAGGGGCATAGGGTAGTGAACTACTTTCATGTTCCTTGCAAATGCTGTTGCATGCCTACTCAGTTAAAAGGAGGGTAAAAGCAGAGCAGTGGATATGCTCCAGGTAAAGTCTCTTGTCTCAGGGTAACTTTTGGGCCTCACTGGCTCTTCATAATAACCACCAAGTCCTTCATGCTCTCTTCATCAATCCGACCCTTTCCATTCTGCTGAGAGGCTGCTAGTCCCCAGGAAACGTGCCTCACTTGCACCTTCTGCCTATGAGTTTATGTCTACCCCAAAGTACTGGTCTGCCGGATCTCATAATATCAAGCTTATGGGAAAAGACCTTGCTTGATTTTTGCTTCTGTGCCTCTGTCATTACTATCAACCTATTTTTTATCTTTTTAGATTACTTAAACCAAAGAAATACAGGTCACCATGTGAGAACATCAACTGAAAGAATCTGCCTTTTAACATAACTTAAAAATCCTTGTTCAAAAGTTGTGTTAAAACTCAAAAGTAAATAATATGGGCAATCAAGCCAATTCAGTATAATACAGGTATCCAGCATCTCTGTTGAACTAATTTGTTTATATTTGTTACTCTGCATTTTAAAACCAGTAAAGCATCCACAGAAGTGTAAGTAATAAACTTATGTAACAGTCCAGCTTCCATGAGAACAAAATGTTGTGCAACCAGATTAATAATGTTTGCAAGCCTACTTTGTAGCATAAAAAGCACGCTTCATTTTGTAGCTGACATGTTTCTTAAGATAGATCAGTCACTCCTGTATTAATCATGCTGATTATTTTGTGAATTGTTTAACACTATTTTATGAAGAAGATGTAAATGCAGCTGACCCTTGGACTGATAAACAGATAAAAGCAGTCTGGGAGGGATTTGTGTGATAAGCCATACTGATTATGGAGTTTGTTTTTTGCTGGATTTGTGAAATGTTCAGCATTTTTGCCTGTGTCATAGCAGAGTTCACACTATCCAGCTTCATTATTCTGGAGAGAAGAGCAGAATAAGAGAACAATCTAGCAGTCAGTTAATACCGTCTGTCTTAATTAGAATGGGAAAGCAATGTGTTTAGTATTTCTTGGTCAGTCTGAGAACTTCCAAACCTGCTACTTCAAATTTGACAGAGATCGACACTGATGATCCTGCCAGGCATTAGGAAGTTGTTTGTTCTCCCTTCTCTTGGCAGCTGCTGGTGAGGAGAGCTGCGTTAGCACCTTCAGTGATGTTACTCTTGTCAGCTTTGTGCACCAGACAAGACACTGCTTGCATTCAGGATTTCTTCTCTTTCTCAGAAACTTCATGCATCTATACATTATATATATATATATGACGATACTAAATGCATTATCCTCTGATACTGTCTACCTCAGCAGAGGTGGACAGGGTCCTCTTCTTTCATTTCTCTGAAGAAATGCATATTCCTCTCCCCCTGTGCCCTCTGGCACCTCCGCATCGTACAAACCTTCCTTTGTCATGCGGGTGCTTTTGGTTTTGACAAATCAAGTTAGGCTGTCAGTCAGATGCATCCTTGCTATATCCATTAGCTATGCTGCCAGTCACTGATACTGGGGCTCGCTGGCGCAGTGTTGAGCAGCATAATAACTTGCTATTCTGAAGTGGTGTAGCTTGAGGGAGAAGTTGTATGAAGGCTGTAATTTCATTACAGAATATTGCAGTATGCTGAAAATGTGACTGTATTATAATAAAAAATAAACACGTGGAGCCTGCTTTTTGTAAAAAGCTTTGGCTTAAAGCTGTTGATCTTAATTTGGGTGTAGGTGCAGCTTCTTCCAGAGGCTTAGTCCACATGCTGGTGCCCTTTCTGATATCAAAATCAGACATACTTTTACTGTGGCACATGGGTGGTACCTCTCTTACCAGCAGAGATGTGTGGGTCTGTGTGCAGGTGGGATCTGGTGACATGTCTCTTCTGATTAAATTGATCCTGGTTAACCTTGTTCAGAGTGATGATGCTGGAACATAAATCATTAGTGATTATGTTGGTGCCTCAGCTTTTGGAGAAGCAGCGGCTCTGATGGGCTTTTATAAAACCAAACAGGTGACAGCATTTGTGATGACTCTAGGCCAAGAGCAAGTCTGCTGGCCTAGAGCAGCTGCGGGAAGGGAAGCCCTTTCCTGGGACAGGACTGGCACCAGCCCAGTCGTGCTCTGCCTTGTGCCAGCTGGGCGCCTGCTGAAAGGTTGAGCTTCATGCCAGCAGTAATTGATTGTAGGCTTTTCTGGAGCAGAGCCCTGGTACCAGCTGTAGCTGAGTCTTTCTTCCTCTCCAACCCCCTTTTTTACACCCACCTGTTTCTTAAATGCCTTCTTTTTTTCGTAATGTGCTGAGCTTTCTTATCCCTATATTTAAGAACGGGGAGGAAGTCTGTGTGTGTTGGGTTTCTGGTAAATGTGCATTGCATCCCCTGGGAATGACAGTGACATAAGCTTCCAGGAAAAACACATGATGACACATAAATCCTCATAAAAATCCCATTTACAGATTCATAGCTTCAGTACAAGAAACAAATCCTGGCATTGTGCAGTAGCTATAAACAGCACCCTGTGATCTAATTATGACTTGCTGTGTCCCTAGCTATGACAGACAATAATCTGTGGCTCCCCCTATGCAGGAGGAGATGGGAAAGGACAAAAAGAGAATGAAGGGCTAGTAGTGAGCCACAGCCCTTCTCTGGTGTATTTGAGAGGCAGTTTTGTTGTTTTGCCATAGGCGGCAGGGGGAGAAAAATAAGGAGATCTAGCATTCAGGTATAAGAAATTTGCTTTAGGCCTCATTAATCTACAATAGGTGATGTGTAAGTGTGGTTAGGTAAACACGCTTTTGAAATCCGTGTTTAGTATTCTGCATGCTCACCACTCTGTTTGCAGCATCTGTACCTCAGTGATAGATGTTACCACAAACCTCCAAAATCTGCTGCATCTGTTTAGTCAACTGCAGTAAAAGCAAAGCATCAGTAGGCTGTTTTTTAGGAGGCTGCTAGCATTTTGTTTTCATTTTTTTGGTGTCAATAAATTACATGCGTGATTGCTCTATGCTGATAGCGGTTCATGGGCATATTGCTGTCAGTTTTCAAAGTGAGAGTCAGTTCTCATTGTTAAGTTGAAATTAAGCTAAAACTTGTCAGATGGTATTTTTCATCATAGTGTCTTTGCTATTTGGAGAGGTATGGACTCTCTTAATGGTGATAAATCTCACAAGTGGTTGTGTTGGATGTCCGTATTTCCAATGCAGAAAACATTTGATGCTAAACAGGTTATAAGGAAATATACCTTTAACTTTCATTAATTACAATTTTTAGAGTACCTGCTTCACTTTGCAACAAGATGAAGTTGTTCTTTAAAAGTATTTGTCTCTGAACCCTACTAGAGTTTTTCTTCAGATTGATTAGAAAAAAGTTGTGGGGTTTTGGGGGGCTTTTTTTACCCTAAAACATTCATAATGGTAATGTAATTCTGTTTGTCTCTGAAGTATTTGGTTAGCATTGTTATATGAATGTTCACTGCAGTAATAGATCACTTCCTTAAAAATATTTCAGTCCTGGAACTACTGAGCATCAGTTAAGTCGTGGTAATAGACTGGATCTGAAGCACTTGGCACTTGGAAGCAGGTCAGACCGCAGCAGTCTGTGCCTTATTAAAAGCTTTAGCACATTTAACTCTCACTGCCAGAGGAGTGGTTGACACTGGGTAGCTTGATCCTGGATTTGAGACATTTCAGCTGTAAAAATACTGGCTCATGAAATAAACATTAGTGTGACTGACAACACTAAGTTAGCTGGCCCACTTGTGTCCCTGAATAAAATGAAGGGTGCACATGAATCTCTACAGGGTTGGGATTTCCATGTGTCCTGATCAGATGCCAAAGTTAGTGTTTCAGAGGTCAAAGAGTAGCTTTCAACTGAAGTTTCTTCAGGCTAGTCTGCTAGGAAGAAAAACTATAACAGCTTTTAAGGCAAGATAAACCTTTGGACTGTAACTATTGCTCTATTTCTGGATTAAAGAACAAAGCAAAAACTGGGAAAAAAAAATACAGCTACTAGTTTTTAAAATAAAAGATGGCCTCATACAGCTCCTTTTAATCCAGTGTTGGATTTTACATTATCTCAGCCTTAGATAGCTATTTTTTTGTATCATATTTCATAGCCTCCACATTTCAGTTTCTGACTGGATGTGGCTGCAGGCCATCTAAAGGTTGTCTACATAAGGTTATTTTTATTAAATTCTGAGGGTTCAATGCTTAACTTGTTTGAGGACTGTGTAAAGCTTCACTTTTGATCCTTTTCACCTTTGCTCTTTCCTTTTTCCCTTCTCCAGCTTGCTCCCCCATGCATTTTTGAGTCTGTTACTGAATTTGTTACTCATGATAACATCTCAAGAGAACCCAAAAAAGTAGAGGTCTTTGAAATTTCAACATTTCAAAGTGGCATGTGTTGGACAAGTAGAAATATCAGTGCTTCACTTTGAGGGGAGCATAGTAGTAGCTTCTCAGCAGTTTGTAGGTCCCAGTAAGCCACGTCTCACCTCCAGGGCAGCTTCTTTCAGGCCTGTATCATCACAGATGTCAGAGAATGCAGTCAAAGGGCAGCTTCGTAAAAAGTGTTCTTTACCTGGAGAGGGAGCTCCCCTCCACCTAATGGAACCCTGAATTGTGCTCCACAGAGGCTACTTCTGATAATTTAACTTTTGAAGAAGCTGAAGTATTGCAATGTCAAGGATAAAACTCTAGTTTCAGACTTTGTAAAAAATGTTGCATGGTCATGAAGGGAGAATTAAGGCAGAGAGCTGGAACAGTCTTGGTTTTGTCTTATTAGGATCCTTTAATCATATTCATTAAAAATGAAAGACTTATGGTGTGTGTGACTTAAAAGGTGTTAATTGAACCACTTAGTGGCTGCAAATCCCTAAACATTTTTCACCTGTCAGTTGCTGTTTCCCTCTTTCAGTCTATCTACAAATGCTTTCCAAGTGAGTGTTTAACCCCTTGTTAACAGAACAATAACAGACTTCAGTGGGACAGAATGCTTAGGTTGATCTTTGCTGTGCCAGACCTAATGGGTATGCTTTTGGGCACAGAAGCCCTTAATTTTTCTGCATCTATATTGACTGAGATGATAAAATATTACCTCTTCCTGCAAACCTGGTGCTTCTTATATCCTTATATCTGTCATATCTCAAACACTACTGTTCAACTGTCCTTCATATTTTTCTACCTACTCACTAATTCCTAACTAATCATCTGAGGTGTTTTTTTTTTTTTTTTTCCAAGATATAGTTACATGATTATTCTTTTCATAGTTCAGTTGACCACACCCAGCTCTCTTTGCTGGTCAGTTGTGGATCTCATGTTCCTCTAGCATAGAGCATCCATCCTGTAACCAGCCAACATGGCACCGGCATGTCTACCTTTCTCTAGGACCTCTCCACCTGCTGACAATGCCTGACATGCTCTCAAAGCCATCCAGATAGAAAGCTGCCTTCTCTAAGATTAAGGCCTGGGCTGTATTCTTCCTGATTTTGTGTGACTGCTGAACTTAAAATCATAGAATAGAATCATAGAATAGTTAGGGTTGGAAAGGACCTTAAGATCATCTAATTCCAACCTGCTTGCCATGGGGAGGGACACCTCACACTAAACCATGTCACCCAAGGCTCTGTCCAGCCTGGCCTTGAACACCACCAGGGATGGAGCATTCACGACTTCCCTGGGCAACCCATTCCAGTGCCTCACCACCCTTACAGTAAAGAACTTCCCCTTATATCCAATCTACACTTCCCCTGTTTAAGTGTGAACCCGTTACCCCTTGTCCTGTCACTACTGTCCCTAATGAAGAGTCCCTCCCCAGCATCTTTATGGGCCCCCTAAAGACTAACTTAGACTACTGTATGTTTTAATCCCCTTAAACTTCTTTCAAGAAACCCTGACTTGAGCAGAGATAAGATAGTAGAGGAAGCAGGTTTGAAGCCATGAATGTCTAGTGCAGTGTCTACCCCTCTGCCATTAATTGGAGGCTGCTCCCAGCCCAGAGCCTTACTATGTTGTAGGTGTAGGGATCTCAGCCATTTTTGCGGTCAGTGACTGACTGCTCTGCCTGGAAACAAGTCTCCAGATGTCAGATATGGTTATCTCTGGACTGCTACAACCTTCACCTCATGCTCTTGGTGGGCAATGCCTGACAACTGCATTTGATCCTCAAGAAGCCACTTCAGCATCTCTGAATGAGGCTTATAGTCAATTACAGACAGTCAAGACCTGCTGTTCTGTGTGGGTACCTATTGGTAGCAGAGCTGGCATAATGATAGCTCCTTGATGATAGCTTTTTGGACAGTCCTTGTACATACAATGTCTGAGGACACTAACGTTTTCTGATTAATGATGTATCATGGAAGTGGTGGAACTAGGGAAAACATTGCCTGAGCTTCACCACCTTGACCATCTTCTTAGCAGCTGGTGGTTAAAGGCAGTGACTTACGTTGGGTAAATAAAACTTTTAAATTTCTGAATCCAAAGTTTTAAAACCAAGTGATGCTGTTACAAGAAGGAAATGTGCACATGTGTGAACAGACCATAGGTAGATAGAGGTGCACACAAGGAGAAGCAGTTCTAAAAAAAGCTTCCAGTGTTCCACTGGAGAAGGTGTGTCCTGAAGGTTTTCTCCAAACATCATGTAGTAGTGTGAGAGGCTTGCAGAAAGTCAGTGCTGTTGGACAGCTTCATCTTGTTTCTGTAAGTTACAGATTAACTTGTGCAGACAGGCAAAGTCAGAGCTGAAAGTGATTTGAATCACTTGGTGAAGTTTCCTGCCGATGCAAGCACCAGTACCATGTTACTCCTTCCTTGTATTTCTTCAAATTTGTCTTAAAAGATGAGTTTCTTGCCTCCTGTTATTTGGCTACACTGGAACCTCAGATAAGCTTGTTGATTCCATGCAGCTAAATAGTGGTGAGCCAATACTAAGTGGTTGGTATGCATAGTCCCTCTGTAGTTATAAAAGTCACACCACAATAAGTTGTTTGACTGTAATTAGGAGTGGAACACCAATGCTACTTGCTGTTATTTAGTTGAAAGATAAGTGTTTATATTTAACTCATCTTAAAGGAAAAGGATTTTTCCTCTTCTGTCTGTAAATTCATAAGGAAAACAGGATGCAAGTGTATAGTAGAACCAAGAATTTGCCAAGGTAAAATACTCCTAAGTCAGTATCCATGTACCTACATCATATTTCAATGTGTAGCTGCACAGATCAAAGCTGTACTAAAAAGTTACACAACCATGGGTTTCTAGTTTGTATTGTTGGTTAAAACTTGGCCCCAAGGCTACCATAATCTAATTAACTGTGTCAGAGCTGTTTGAGGACCTGCATGAATTGGATCTGTCAGTTTAGCTTCTGCTACATGCATCACAGTTGATACCAACTGATTTGTTTCTCTGCCAGATGGTCCAAAAATTGGTGAACAAGTATTACAAATTTTCTTACCTCTGTCACATTTTTTGGGAGTCAGAGTGGAGGCATAGTGCCAGAATGCTACGAATGTGACTTGGCAGTGTTGCTGCTCTTGTTTTGTCTGCTGATGGCTAGAGTTTGTCAATGGAACTGTAATTTAGTTCTGCGCAGACACTTAATTCAGTTTAAAATATAAACCTGTGTGATATATTTTGCAGTTCTCAATCAGAAATGGCTCCTAAACTGCCCATAGCAAACAAACTGCTGTGTCCTTCTGGATAGGAAGTGGGGTGTTTTCTTCCAGCTTTCTGTAAATGCACAAAGTTTCTCAGAAGTCAAACTTTGATTTGCACATAAGTTCATGTATAGAACACTACATGCCAGAGGAGAGATTGATTTAGCATTTATGCAGCTGTGTGTCTTACAAATATAGTTCCTGTTAGGTAAGTAACTATCTTTATGGTAGTAATAATAATAGTAGCTATTGGCAGGAGGCTAAGAAGTCAAACCCTGAGCTCTCTGTGAGAATTTGTGTGGAACTCAAATAGCAAATAATTGCACTTTTAGAAATTAATTCATTAAAAATAAAAATCATCCCAAAGCCTATCATTCCATTTTGAGGGAGGCAAAGTCACTTAGGCAAATAAGCTTAAGCTTTTCTTTTAGTTTGTAGAGGAAGGAATATTCATTATATTTCTGATGGATTTTGGCATTGTCCTTTCCTAAGTGTTTCAGTGGTGTGGCTTGATCAAATGCTGCATGCTTTGCAGGCACTAATTGTCTGATGCATTGCAAAAGTGATTTTTGTGTTGAAAGGTGTTATTTAAGGTAAGACTGACTGGGGTTCTTTTTCTTTTTAAGCTGTATCAGCTGGAGTAGTTATCACAAAAACCTGCTAGCCAGCAGCGACTATGAAGGCACCGTCATCCTTTGGGATGGATTCACGGGACAGAGATCCAAGGTCTACCAGGTAACATGCAATCATTGAGCAACACCTTCCCACACCATGAACCACATTGGGGGAGCAGTATTTAGTCTGATGTTCTGCTTCTAGTCCAGCAATAGGCTTTTCTTTTCCACAGTGTGAAATGGATGCTACTGCTGTTTGGTAAACGTGTCTCAACCACACAGCTTTATTGAGCTGTAGTCTTCTGGGGGAAGCAGCTATATCTTGTCACAGTCATGAAGCAGTTGACGTTTTCATGCTGCTGGTTTCGAGCAAGGAATCTGCGCAGGGAGAAATTAGATTCTGGAAGTTGTTTGTCTCTCCTTTCTTTAGAAACCTCTGTCTCTCCATATCTGTTCGACTTCAGTCTTTGTCAAAAGCCTTTTGTAAAATCCTGCCGTGATTGCTGCTGCAGATGCTCATAAAATAGAAGACCAAAATACAGATTTAAGTGGTGAGGCTGGGAGAATGGAGGAATAGGCAGAACCCTTCCTGATACAGTCATGTGCTCAGCAGAGCAGAGTATGCATGCAAGTGGGCTGAGCCCAACAGTGAGACCTGTTTCAGGAGAGGTTTCTGGCATTTTGTCTGTTCATGCAGTTTGAACATTGTGTTTCTATATATTGGACTCTGAGAGCCTTGTGATCAGAATAAGGAGGTTGGAAGAAAGGTTGCTCCATTTGGGGAGGGGCTGGAAGTGCTGCAGGCTGTTGTATAGGTAGCATAGTGCATTGCAACTGGTCAGTGATAATGAATGAACTGCAGACTGGCCTTCAGTTCTCATTTCTTGACAGTTCAACATAAGCTTTAATACCTATTAAAGCTTTTGTTTACCTTTTCATTGTGTTGTGGCCATATAATGCTTGGTTTTGTTAATCCTTTGTATATCTCAATTAAAAATAAATTATACTGGATAAAAATCTTACCAGTTTTCCCCTTTAAATATATTTAGCATTTCTTTGAGGCTGAATAATGAACCTGGAGAGGAGCAGCTGTTGCTTATCTTATAACAAACTAATTTAGCTTCCTTTCGGATTACTTGAATTTTTTATTTGGATTTGCATAGAAGCATGCATACTGACATCTGCTTCATTTGTATTAGAAGTCTGTTAGTGACTTTGTCCTGGCGAGCTTTTCATGTCATTGTCTTGCAAGCCAGTGTGAAGGCTTTAAACAAAGGGTTTTACTGAATTCTGGGTTTTGTTCAATTGCTTCCATGTGGGATGTGCCAGCAGAGCGAATACAGCTATCTGTATGTTGGGAAAGAGTGTGCAATCTTGTAAGATGTTTGAGTGGAAAAATATAGGATTAGACACCAGAAGTTTTGTTTAATAACTCAACAGGGAAGTGAGGATTTCCTGGACTTTCAAACAGGAGGTGTTTGAAATGGTTTTGAATGGGCATCTTGCCAGTATTAGGAGATACCACTGTGTTCTACTAGAATAAGCAACAGCACACAGTGGAATCTGAGCAAGTCAAACTGCAGTGCAAAAGCAGGTCTTTAACATACATTTCCTGAAATATTCTTTCAAGGAAAAGAAGGGGGAAAAAAATAAACCCACCAAAACCAGTTTTAAAATTGCTACTCTACTATTCTGCTTTCATTGCACATCTGTCATGCTACAAGCCTTGGTCTGATTGGGAGAAAAGATAGTTTTTGAGAAACTGCTAAACACAGTAAGCTTCTTTGTCCAGGGCTCTGTTGACAGTTTATAGCAAACAGCATGTGTCTTTTCTTTTACTATTTTATCAGATTAATACAGCTCACTACATTGCAATGTTTTCCTTGTTTCTCTAAACAGGAGCATGAGAAAAGGTGCTGGAGTGTTGACTTTAACTTGATGGACCCAAAGCTATTGGCTTCAGGCTCTGATGATGCCAAAGGTAGTATTCTTTTTCAGTCTGTATGCATAAGGCTTACACTCTGTCTATACCCTTTGAGGAACAAATATGGGATTTTTAAAGTAGTTGATTCCTCAGATGCCTTTAATATTGTAGTTGAGGTGGCAATGTGTCAAGATATTATTGAACTTTTAAGATTTTGGAGGAGGAGAGGCTTTGCTTGAATTAAGATCTCTTGGTGTTCACATTTTCGGGATAATATGCTCTCTAGCTAGCATTTTCTAAGACAATGAACAGAGCAAAATGTGTTTCACATTAGTTAAACTTGTTGAGTTAAAGCCTCAGGGCCTTTCAAAAGAGCATGTATTTATATTTCAAAAGCGAGGCTGTCAGTAAAAAGGCAGAAGTTAAAAATGCCTGCTGCTGTTTTTAACTGTAGCTCTGAATGTTAAAGACTTCGCAACAAGAAGCTTCCTGATTACACGTTGTGCAATGTGTTTCTCTCGGAGCTTAACAGGATTGGATGGTGGACTGAATGGAAGCACTACGGGCAGCTCTCAGCTTTCCATGCCCCAGGATTTGTTTGACAAAGGGCTTTTGCAGAACCCTTAACACAAGCTCTTCCCAACATACTGGTAGAAAAATGCTCCTCTTCTAAGAAGAAATAGGAAACTTTTAAAGAATATGATAGCATTGAGCTATATGTAGTATTATTCATCCCTAACGAACAAGATTTTATCTGTAATATATTTACAGTATCAAATTAGGGTTACTAAGCAGCAAGAGCTTTAGAGTTCATTTCATAGTCTGTGGGGATCCACTCTCGCATGGGCTGATACAGATCTGGACAGAGTTCTTCATGATTTGCTTTGAAATGATTAATTTTTCATAAGCATTAAACGTTGCAGGCTGCTCCCCCCTCTAAAATGCTTTTAAATGCTGTTTCAAAAGAAAGCTGTATTAGTGTTCCTCTGTTGCGTTTGGCAGTCTTAATGTAACTTGCAATTCCATTTACAAAATGCAGCTTTAAAGATTATTTTATGTTTAAGGTGGGTTTTAAATGTTTTTGATACATTTGCCCCACTTTTTGGTGGAAGTCAAGAGTGTTTTCCATGTGCTTAAATGCAGCAGGGATGAACATTCACCTTGTAAATTATCAGCCTATTCATCAGGTTGCTCCTCACTCATGCTATGCATTTGAAAAAGCTTATCTGCCAGGTAGGCATGCATTTATTAGCATGTTAAGAAGTTGTCCAGTTCTGCGAAGCCAGCTGCAAACAGAGCTCCTGTCTGCAGTTTAACAGTTCACTTCTTCTGTAATAGTCTCTAAAAATGAAATGTTTATTTAGAAATTATTGTAATGAAGTCTGCAGATTGACATAACTTGCATTTAATTCACAAAGGTCTTATGAAGGTGTATTGGGGTTTTCAGTGAATAAAACTGGACTGGAACAGTTTATCCTTTACTTCTACCATGATTTGTCTGTGATTTGCATATGTAACAAGCCCTTTGGAAACAGGTGAAGTTCTGTGTGGAAGTGTTTGAAATAAGCACAGGTTTTAGAAGTCTCCAAGATACGGAGCAATAGTATCAAATGTCCAAATTAATGTTATAGAGTCCACCTTCCACTTCAGTGATCACATTGAAATGATTAAATGAAAGGAAAAGGTAACACTGATGACATCTCCTTTTTTATTCCCATTTGTATAAGGCCACACTCCGCTTTCTAATAAGAAATCTCAATGCTAATAGATACTGATGTGACCAGGATAATTGGAGCTTATCTCGCTGCACTTCCCCAGGAAGCAGGACTCTAACACTTTCCTGTCAAGTGATCAGGACAAGCCAGCAAAAAGTAACAGCTTTGCCAGTTCTTCCCACTTGCCTGTCTTTGTCGGTCTTTTCAGATTGGAAACTAATTTTTAGAGCACTTGGTATGCTTGGTAGAGATGTATTGGGGAAGGAGCTTTTAGATGAAAAAACCTGTGCTTCAGAGCTGTCTCTGCCAGGGCTCAGGCACAGAAAGGGAGTGCTGGCAAACAGAGTGCTGTTAGGGGTAAAATTCGTTGTCCTTGTTAGATGAAGGTAATCCAGGATGCTTATTTGTGAAAGATCTTTCTACTTGAATAGCAGATAATGACAGCATAAAAGTATTATTGTATTTGAAGTAACTGTGTGTATGAAAACTCACTTTTATCTGTTGTCATGCCCTTCCCTTTTAAAGGGGAGAAAGTAAATATGTATGTCTATAGAGACCCAAAGGTGTACCCTGACTAGGCAGCAGTGAGCAAAATTAAAGTGTTTACTTGTGCTACAAGCAGCTTGGGGAAATGACAGTCTTAATTTCAATTTTTATGCACATAATTATGGCAGGAGCTATGATCTCATGTAAGTAGGAAAAAGTGAATTTCTGCTATTGGAGGAGAGGAGGTTATTTAATTTTGTGAAAGCAAAATAATGCCATTGAAGTGCTGGAGTAGGTCTTGAGCTAGTGTAGTGCACTTAGCTAATGACTTACAGCTGCCTGTTTTGAATTGGGAGTGTAGTTTAATGGACATGGTAGAGTTGGCAGATGAGAGAGTAAAATATTTTGTGATGTATTTTGCCATGTGGGTAGAATTTAAGTCTCCACTGGAGTGGAGACCTGTTTTAGACTGATCAAGTGTTTGTTCTCTGCTCTGGGGTTTGTTCTTGAACCTTGAGAAGTTACCAGCAGTACTGACAAATTCAACTGAAGTGAGAGTCTTGGGCTTAGGTCCTTTCTGTAAGCTGTAATCCCTTCACTATTCTGGCTCAAAACCAAAAGGTGGAACAGAACAGGAGCACCTGAGAGCTCTGAGCTGTAGCAAGAGGTTACTTTTCATTGTCTCATGGCAAGGAGGAATGCAAGCATCTGATTCATTACATCTAAGGAAAGTAATTTCCATGCTGCCTTGGTAAGTGAGACCACTGATACCAGTCCTACAGCTAATTTTTTTTCTAGCCCTCCTGAATTTGGAGGGACAACACAGATTTGCAGAGTTAGCTTCATTAAAAAAAAAAAAAAAAGGCACATAAAGGGAGCTAACCTGAGAACTCCTGATCAGAGTTTGCTCCTCAGCTTTGTTGAGGACTTCCAGAGAATTGTTTGGGGCTTCATTTTCAGTACAAGTTTGCTCCTTCGGCTTCTGCTGACTAACTAGAGGTATAGGTGTTTATTGATCTTAAAATATCAGGTTGAACTTTCAGTTTGATCATTTCCCTGGCTAAAACCAGTTCAGTACCTTCCTAGAGAATTGTGGGATTGTTGAATTCAACTAGGAATACCTTGAAAGGTCAAGATGATGTTGGGAGTTAAAATACCAACCAAAATACCTGTCTGGCTGTGTCTTATGCCAGGAGAAGCGTCCCTTGGTCATTACCAATTCAGAAGCCTCCTCCTTTCCTAGGGATTCCCCTAATCTGTGCAAATGAGTTTTCTGGTAGCAGTATCCTATTCCTGGTTTGTAGCTTTTCTGGAGTAACAGCAAGCTCTCCATCACATGAGCAGATAAGAATTGCTAGAGTGACAGGCTGGGTGAAGTATCTTTACTATCAGTGTACCAATTCTGTATGTTGACACATTCAGCTATTGCAGTACTCTTCTAGTCAGTGTTTAGACACAGAAAATTAATTTATAAACTTACACATTTGGTGCAAAGCTCCAACCAAATACAAAATACCTCAAAAAGACCTAAACATTTTAAACTAAAAAAGCTGTTCTGGAGGCATCTTACTACTTGGTTGAGGAGATGACATTGGGCCACGTAGAGATGTTTCTCTTGGCAGCTGCAAAAGTAGGAAGCATGTTTTGGAAACGTGTTTCAGAAATAGTCAATCTCAGATGGTTGCTTGTCTCATCAACAGAATTCTAGGTGTTATCAAGACATCTGTACCTTGTATAATTACTGCCTCAACCTCAGCAGAATCGCTGAAAGCTACAGCAAATAAACTCTACTCATATAAATTATGCTTTATTAACCTGTCAGTTCTTCTTAAAAAAATAATGGGCAGTTCCAGGTAAAACTTGACATGTTTCATTACGTGTTATGTCACATGTATCCTTTTATATGGTACTGACTAAGATATAATTGGAGCCCTGCATATCCCATAGCAGTTAGATCACAGAAATTTAAGACTCTAATCTGTGTCTGTCAGTTGTAATGAATATTATGATGGCTTTGAACACACAGGTTGACTCATCACCAGATTAAATGGCTCAGTTTATGACCTGAAAACCTGAATGAAAAAAGGAGCTGAGTTGAAACTGAGCCCTTAATGAACTTCTACTACAAAACTGAGATCAGATGACCATTTGGTAGAGGTGGTGTCAAGGAGAAACTTGGTTGCTTTGGATGCAACTTTAAATATTGGTTGGAAGGCTTCAAGACAAGCCTGTGTGGTTTTACTACTAGATTTGGGCAGATCATTGCTCTGAGATCATGTTATCTCTTCGCATGCCTGAAGTTGAAACAATGTTGTCTGCCAACATTGTCCTCTTGTAATTGTGATATTTGATTCCTTATACCATCTCATCCATAAACTTGATGTCCTGTATTGTCACTGCAGCTTATACTGTACATCTCCTGGTGTCTATTCATTAAAGCACAATGCTAATGTTTTATTGTTTTGCAAAATTGTCTTTCCTGGCTTCATTCCACTCCCTGCCCCAAAGCACAGAACATGATGGAGGAGGTATATCATCTAGTCTTGCTAGCGAGAAGGGATCATCTTAAGGCATGCTTGCAAAGCAGTTAGTTTCATTTAGAAGTGCAGCTAGACATTTAGGATGAACATTACAGCTCTGGTAAATGAGATGGACTTATTTCTAAAAATCAACAACAGGGTGGGTTCTGTTTTCATTGAATTTTACATAATACTTGTATGCATCAGTGTTTGTATTGCTTGTGTGTGTGTATGTGCTGCTTTCAGGCAGCTGTGAAATACCCACACAGTACAGTACTTAAAATGATTACTTGGTGTGTTCTGAGTAGTCATGCATCTCCTTCATCCTTCAAGCAGTTCTCCTGGAAAGGGTCAGAAATAGCACAATCATGTTGCTTTTCGTTGCTTGCCATGCTGTTATGAAGTAGGTGTACTAGAACAAACCTGTCGGTGTTTCCTTCAGCATCTAAAACATCCTTGGGTAATCCATGTGGAAACCTTGCTTCTCCTTCAAAGCCCCTCATGTATCAACCACAGTGGATAGCAAGATTCCTGTTCTTCTGCCACTTTTGCTTACTTCACTTACAGTGAGCTTTCTGTAAAAAGACAGCAGAGGGCCCATTGGCTGCAGATCTGAAGAAGCCCAGGCAGCTCATGGGGAGCTGCTAGGGGATTAGCCTTCATGTAGCTCTTGTATGTTTGAGCATTGGCTTCAGCTTGCTCTGCTTCCTGCCTCAGCATGCTGATCATCATACTCAAGTGCAGCACAACCCACTCATGAAGAAAAGAGGGAAAGGAGGATATTTAAGGCTTATTTCCTGCTGTGTAGGCTTCAATGGGGCTTGATGCCAATGTGCTGCCCCTTCATCTGAACCAAGGACAAAGTGCTTCATCTCTAGCTTATAATAGTAAGATTGGCTATGTAGGGAGCACTAGCACTCTTCATCTTAAGGTTAAATGGTATTTGAAGTGTTTGTGGAAGGTGGGGAAGGCTGTATTTTGAAAAGACACTGTTTTCTGTTGGTTGTCCTGTGAAGTGGAGAAGTGACTGCTTGGAGTAAGAGTTCGTTCTGTACCATGTAGTTTAATCAGCGTTCACACTGTAGTTTTGTGGAACAGTACAGTTCTTGTACCAAGGGAATGTATCGTCATAGGAAGCCAGCATACTAATTTATTTCTCATCTGTGCCAGTTTCTTGAGAATAAAGCAAATTGTTCTCATTCACTGTGATCAAGCATACAATTAGATGTATTTATTCTGTGCAAAGCAGCTCTGCCATGGAGCATGGAGTTCTTGCATCCCAGTGAAGGGACAAGGAACAAGAAAGGATGTAAGCCTTCCCGTTCTTGGTTATGTGAATTTGTACAACAATAATCTTAAGCCCTGAGACTGTAACATGTGGTTAGTCACCTGCTCTGATGTTCTCAGCAATGTAGGATGTGGACTTTCAGCATCTCGTGTGTGTATGGAGATAGGCAGAATATTTATAGTGCAACTTGAGAATGTTCTCAAATTTACCAACTACTGGGGACAACTAACCCTTTATGATCACTAACATCTTGGCAACTGAGGCTTTCCAAAATCTTATTTATAAAATAACTAGATTTTGTGCCTTTCAGGTGAGGTTGATTTTTTTTTTTTTTTTTTTTGATTGGTTAATGGGGGGATTTTGTGTGCGTGGGGGGTGGTTTTGTGTGTGTGTGTGTGTGTATATATTTACTCATTTCTCTTTTTCTGTTTCTCTAGTGAAGCTGTGGTCTACCAACTTGGACAACTCGGTAGCAAGCATTGAGGCCAAGGCTAACGTGTGTTGTGTCAAATTCAGCCCCTCTTCTAGGTATCACCTAGCTTTTGGCTGTGCAGGTAGGTAAAGGGGTTTGAGGCAAGGAGATGCTGTTTCTTTCTTCCTTTGTTTTCTATTTCCCCTAAAGATGTGAGGTTGGCTGCTGTGCCCAAGACTGAAATGTCTTTGCAGTTGAAATAGCACTGAGTAAGACTTTTCAAGTGTTCAGTCACCCAGAAGACATTGTGATACCCAAGTGTCAGCTTCATTCCTGGCTTTAATTTGGGTGCCTCTATCAGAGATAAAAGCTTACAAAAGCAAGCTGCCTAATGTGTTTATTGAGATCTCTAAGGCAACCAGGCAGAGTTCAGCTTTGAAAGTCTTATAACAAAGTTAATGTGTTAACATGGTGATAGTTGTTCTTTCTGATTTATAGCATTGCTCTATAAATGTGACACAGCCATACTGGGAATTTTAACTGGTTTTACCTGAGGCATGCTGTAAAACAGTGGCAGTGCGTGTTTTTTGTAGCTGTAACTGCAATCCCTGTGGGTGGGCTCATGTTTTCCTAGGTTGGGCAAAGATCTCTGTTAATGTTTGCTTTTTTGGTTTTGTTTTTTTGCTTGTTTGAAGTAGTCAGTGGGGACGCATGATGAGCCCTTTATTCACTTAGATTAAATAATTCTTGGTGATAATACAGGGATTTGAGAGCAGAGTGGGTGTCGCTTTGGGAGGTAACAGCATTGTGCTATGCATGCAGCAACTGAAACTCAGAAGTACCTATAAATGTTTAACCAACTCCTCATTTTCTTTGTCCTCGGGGAGTTTTAATGCACTTGTAACTAGATGTTCTGACATTTGCTACCTCTGGATTTCAGGAGTTACATTGATTGTTCTTGCAACCACTGGTTTGCCATTTCATTTAGGTGTTCCCATTTCCAGGCTGGTTCTACTTTGACTGTGGCTCTTAGGAGGAAAAAAAAATAAAAAAAATATGCATTTTGATACACTGCAAAGAATGGGTTCAAGTTGGAGTATAACATATTGACTTGCTTGACAGGCATTTCACTGAAGTTTAGTGAATGATGTGCAAGAATAGAATTGAATTACAATACCTACTAGCAGCATTTGAATGAATGAGACTATCTATCTGTGAAAGGCTCTAGGGAAAGAGGAGAGCACCAGTTCCAAATGAATCAGCCACTGATTATTTTAATATGTAAAAGCACCACAAACCAGAATTCTTAAATAAAAACAAAGACTTCCAGAGCCTTAGGGCACATGGGATGGAAGCAGATAGGAGTGTCTCTATCCCCATACTTATGTCTAACAAACCATGATGGGCTTGTCTTCAGCAAGTGTGTTTGGGAAAGAAGTATTAGCAAGCGCTAGGAGTTATAGGAGGGTTTTAAATGACTATATGTGCATTTTTATGATTTAGAGAATGCTGAAGGGTAAAATGGTATTTGTATTGGGGAAGAAGGCATATGAGGGAGAGAAGATAAAACTTTAAAAGCGTTTACATGTGCCTTGATGCTTGGTAATCAAGTCTCTAAATAATAATTAAAATGGATATTTAACTGTGATTGCCAAAACAATTACATAGGGTAACTGAGCTGATGGAAATGACTTCCCACAAAAGAGTTCTAATTGATCTTTTAGCCATAAATACATGGGATAAAATAGCATATGAAATTAAAAGAAATACTGGAGTCTTGAAAGATGTCATTTCTTTGCTCTGACTTTTTTTTAGGAGTTCAGAAATGAGTTAGTGTCTGTTTTCGTAGTCCATATAGTAAACTAGTTCTGTTTAACGTGTTACGATGAAGACAAAGGTTTTTCTCCTCCATCACTTTCAGGTAATCTTGTTTGATCTATGGAAAAAGAAATCTGCATTTTTAACAGCATGACTTGTCGTACGGGCTATAAAATTAATACAGGAAGAGTCAAAGCTGAGTCAGCAGATTGCGCACATGGGCTTGGTCATTCCTATTTGCCCCTCAGTAGGAATAAAAGAGCTATGCAAAACACTAAACACAATTCAGTGGCCAGGGTAATGAGCAGTTTTAGAAAGCTATCCTAGCTCTGCCTTGGCTTATTCAGGTGCTAAAAGGATTTTCAGTTTCTAAAAGTGTTTCAATTACTTAATCCAGTGATTTAGTCAAAGAGTTAAGACTTCCTAGTATTGCATGGCCAACACAGTTTTGTACCATATTTAGGCAGAAGTGCTGCTCCTGTATATGGTCTCTTGTTTTATTTGTCAATTTGATGGAACTTGATGCTATATATGTGTCTGTTTATGTGTGTATATGTATTTATAGTTTAAGAGTTGGTGAGATAAGCAATTGATGAAAATGGTTGGGGGGGAAGTATTGGTAGTTAATGCTTGAGATCTGGAAGAAGGAAGTAAATTGATTTAATATACCATTATTAAATTACAAAACATACATGATTTGATTCCTCCCCTTTCCCTGTGTGCAGAATAGCTTGCAAGCTAGGATGCTGCCTTAAAGCAATGCAATTTTGACTGCAAGTCTAGATTTTTTCATTGTTAATATTTCAAAATTGTATTTTTTTATTTTAATTTCCTGGTTTTATTTTCTCTTGATGGTCTGTCTTAACCACCCATACAGCTGAAACACCTTTTCATAAGATCTTACTCTTTCGCACCTTGCCCATTTACATCCATCTATTCGGAATGCCTCTTTGAAGGGGGTTTTCTTAATCAGATGCTTCAACTAGATCAGCATCTCTGTTAATCTCTGTGCTGGTTCCCCATTTGCTTTTGCCATAGAAATAGGATGGCCATCTTAAGGTTCTTTCTACCTTGTCTCCAGTTTATGTATTCCCTTTCATTTGCTAGTAATATCTTGACTGCTAGTTCACCTCTGTCCATAATGCTATGTTGTGCATGGGTAAAATAATCGCAGAGGTATCTTTGTGCTTTCTCCAATTTTAGAACAACTTCCATTTATGGAAAAATATGAAGGAAGATAGTTAAAAGTCCCATAGAGGTCTACCAACACATCGCATGAATTACGTGGGATTTATTCGTATTTCTTGGTCAAAACCCTCTGTGCTTCAGTATACTTGTTGGTTAGCACGAGTAGTGATAATGGAAGGAGTTGTGATGCATTGATTTAGATGTAGCCATGGTTAAAAGTGGTGTTAGACTGTGTATCTCCATTTGGAGGACTTTCGTTTAGCAGAAAGTACTGGGTCAACTTCAGATGCCATAGAAGACCATGCATTACTTGCCACTGTAGAAGCAAATCCCAGAATTTCCATCCAATATGGATGATATATATGTTTCTTTTCTGGGGTCTTCTCTCTGAAAGCTTATAGATGACCAAAAGATCATTTTGGTAGCTTTAAACAGAACAAGTGAGCAATAAACTGGAAATAGAGCCTATATAAGAGAGGAATGAGTATTTGGCTTGGAAAATAATTCTCTTAAAGTCAGACCAGTGCTTCAGGTGAGAAGGAAGCTAACATGTCTGGCTGCAGCCTGATAAAATATGTTGCAGAGGAGAGGGCACATAAAGAAGAAAAGATCCCTTTTGTCTAATACTTTAAAATAGTCTATTTGCATGCTTACTGAGTTGAAACATTGGGCAGTATAAACTGTAGTTGCTGCCGAATACAAAATCAGGTAATTCTGTTTTCTTTTCCTCTTTTTAAAAGTAGGGTTTTATCCTGAAATTAGCTATATAAATCATGACTGAAGTTGTTATTGTTCTGCCTTGGCAATAGCACTGATGCCCTCAACCCATATATTTTCTAGCAGTACCATTTCCCTGCTTAAAAAAGGCTGAAAATGTATGTAGTTTGCAGCTTGAATGTCCAAGTTGGGCAGTCTGAGTGAGATCAGACTGTCTGCTAACTCCAGTGAGCTAAGCATAGCTATTGACAGTAGCGATGCTTTATTCCCATAATGTAATAGTGTCAGCAGCTACCACTGACCTTTTATTTCCCATATATTATGCAGAGATCATGTCATCAAAACTTCAGATTCCTGAGTACTTACAGTAGATGCATCATCTTCTTGCATGCTGTAGCAGCTTTCCCGTATCTGAAGGGGGCCTATAAGGATGCTGGGGAGGGACTCTTCATTAGGGACTGTACAGGACATGGGGGAACGGGTTAAAACTTAAACAGGGGAAGTTTAGATTGGATATAAGGAGGAAGTTCTTTACTGTAAAGGTGGTAAGGCTCTGGAATGGGTTGCCCAAGGAAGTTGTGAATGCTCCATCCCTCGTGGTGTTCAAGGCCAGGTTGGTCAGAGCCTTGAGTGACATGGTTTAGTGTGAGGTGTCCCTGCCCATGGCAGGGGGGTTGGAACTAGATGATCTTAAGG
>JANHGB010052199.1:33313-47246 GCA_026283785.1 Coracopsis vasa | reverse complement strand
ACTTGGTTATGTTAAAATTTGCTTTCTGTGTCATGAGTTATGTGTGCACATAACTGGTGAAAGTCTGCTTTATATAGATAGACATAACAAGAACCTTTGATATCATGAAGTAAACCTTTCACTAAAACAGGAGCTTTATGTTAGAGCCAAGTACCCAAGAGTGCATCCCTCAGGAAAGTGAAATCCTTAACCCTCAGCTGTGAACAGGTTGCAATCTTTTTTGGCAGAGCTGCACACATCTACCCTCTCTCCTTCTTGTTGAATCTGGGCAGAAGGCATAAGATCAGCTGGAACTTTCAGCACATGATGATGTTTTCAGGTAAAACCAAAAAAGTTTGGTAAAGCAAAAAGTCTTCCTTTTAACTCATTTATGGTACTACCTTCTGCTTTTATAATCCACATTCATTCTGCTCCTGGATAGAGACTGAATAGTTGTTGCAGCATGTCATCAGGTATCTTTCAACCTTTACAGAAAGTGTGTCATGTCTGGGAAGAGTGACATGTCAAAATGCCAGCCGCTGGCAGCAAGCAGTCACCTCATGTTGGGAACAGAGTATTTTTCATTTTGAAGTACATCTGAAGGGAATGGGGGAATTGGGATGTATCTCTTCCAGAAGGTTATTTCTAGCTGAGATGTTGTACACGTTGTGCAGAAACACGCATCTGCTGAGAAAATCAAGGTGTATTTTTGGGTGCCCTCTCCGACAGAGTCGGAGAAAGAAAGGTATTGGAACTTAGACTCCCTTACAATTTCTGTCACACAGATAGCTTTTCAAGTTTGTAATTTAAAGCAAATAATGGAGTGCGTGCCTGTGTGTCTAAACATGTACATCCTCAAGAAGTGCCAGGGATGTAAAGAAGATAGAGCCAGGCTATTTCCTGTGGTGCCCAGTCACAGGACCAGAGGCAAAGGGCACAAACTGAAATACAGGAGGTTCCCCTGTGAGCATCAGGAAACACTTCTTACTGTGTCCAAGCACTAGCACAGGTTGCTCAGAGAGGTTGTGGCATCTCTGTCCTTGAAGATACTCAAAAGCCATCTGGACATGGTCCGGGGCAGCCTACTGCAGGTGACACTGCTTAAGCAGGGAAATTGGACTAGATGACATCAAGAAGTCCCTTCCAACCTTAACCATCCTGTGATTTACCCTAAAGAGGTCTGCAGGTGGCCAAATGCAATGGCTTGTCCTTGCTAGCGGAGTTTCGTAATCGGAGCTGGGAGGAAGGAAGAGGAATATAGTCTGCATCTGAACATGTTATTAACTGAGGTATTTTTCCAGCTGATAACTTCATATCAAGAACTCATGCTTCAGTTATAGAATCTGGAAAAGTGTGCATATTCATTTGGATTCAGGGAGCTGCTTGATTTCATATGTTTTCCTGTTGTCCTCAATTTGCTTGTTTCTGCATTTCTGTCCTGTTAGTTTCTGGAAATATTTACACCTTTTCTTAGCACTCGTGAATTCTGTAAGTTACAGAAAACTACCAGGGAAAATCATGTTCTAGATTATTGCAGGGCATGATTTATCAGGGAAACTGTGGGAATTAAAACTTGCCAGAGCCCAGTGCTTTCTACCCGTCATTTTGTGCCTGTGTGGCAGGGAAGGAGCAAGGAAAGATGCTGTGTTATCAATAGGTGTGGTTGCATTACTGAAGCTCTGCTATTTCATTCTTTTGCATAGGTCTGAGGGGAGCCATGGCGTTTGCTTTGGCCATACGAGATACTGCTACCTACTCACATCAAATGATGTTCTCAACAACTCTCCTCGTCGTCTTTTTCACTGTGTGGATTGTTGGTGGAGGTACAACTCCCATGCTTTCATGGCTGAACATCAGGTCAGTATGCAACTGTGCTGGGGAAACTTCACTTTTCAGGTGGCAACTGTGCTAATTGAGCATAGTTCTACAGAACTTGTTTGATGTTTGCTACAGCTGTTCTAGGTGTTTAGAACATTATGTTTTATAGAGGAAGGCGCTAGCGCAGGCTGGTGAAGAAAATGTATTGATGCTGTTGGGACTCAGCAGAAAGATCTCTTATGCTCTGTAAGCAAGTACCTAGGTCCTTGTCAGCCCAGTAGTATCTGGAATAGTGTTGCCTGATACAGAAGCCCCTAAACTGAAAATAAAGAATTAATCTGTCTAATTCTATGTAAACTTCTAGAGTGTTCTAAGACATTTCCCTGTCTTTTGACTTTTGGTAACGGCCCCATTATGGTTAATTTAAGTGGAGTCTTTAGTGGATGGTGCTAAACTGAATGCACTTCAAACATCTATTCAAACAAATGTGATGTTATCTAAACAACTGGAATAAACGGGATCCTGCTAGTCTTATAGCCGTGTTTCCTCCTGCTTTGAAGATACCTGTGAAAATGATAAATAGTGAGATTATAGACATTTGTCTGTAAATCCTGACCAATGCTTAATACATTCAGGCTGCAAGTACATTCATGTTTGAGGGTACTTATCAAGAGAAGATGTTAGAATCATGAATCAGTCATTGTTAAAGATCACATATGTTATCATTCTGTGAAAGTTTTGGCATTGTGGGGGGGAAAGGTGAATAGAGTAGAATTAAAACAATACACACTGTAAAAACCCTTCAGTGTGTTTTTCATATGTAAATTATTTGTGCTCTTTGGCACTTGAAAGCTTACTTTGTCTTGTTTTCTAATTGTGCTAACCAGAATTTGTATCCCATTGTCTTGTGATAGGATAAGAAAAAGCAATTCTTAGGTAAAATCAGTGTCGGTTTTTGGAAGAAATGATTATTCTTGAGGACTGATGCTGATTTTGGAAAACTGAAGTGAACTGCTTGTGGCAATACGTGGCAGATTGTTTCTAGGTTGGCAAAAAGAAAAAAATGGTAGTACTTTCAGAAATGCATGTGAACTCCTCACTGAAGGTAGCATGCTTCCAGTTGGAGACAGGCATTTCAGCAGTGATTTAGAGTATCTCAGCTCTGACTAACGGCAGACATTAGGAAATCATGGTTTTCTTTTTTGGTGCTAAATGAATCCATTTCTGTCTTTTAAAACTGTCCTTAAATGCAAGTTCCAGATGTTTGGCTAGCACACCAGAAAGAAGCATCAGTTCTGTGTAGTCAGGCTCTCTGAAGGTCATGTCGCTAGCAACAGGTAATACAACACACAGTGTGAGGTCAACAACAAAACCAATTCCAGTGCAGTTGTATCATTAATGATTGTGAAATACCACATCCTAATGATATTTTGAAGTCCAGCCTGACTGGCTTGTGTTCCTGTTACGTGTGAAAGCTGTGCACTGGCTAAAAGTACCTGGCATAGGTGCCATGTGCAGCTTTCCGTTTGACATCTCTGACAACAGGAGGAGATTTCTGTACAGTGGTGGTATATAAGGAACAAATGTACTAATACACCTCTGCAAGCAGGACAGGCACAGTCTGCATAACTGGCAGCATGCACAGACTGTCCAAGGCATGGTGTACAAGGGAGCAGGAAACGAGCTCTGGACAGCAGTACACCGGTAAGAGCACTGCTTGCAGTCTGCTTGCAGTGGTTGAAGAGAGTCAGCCAAGAGCTGCCTGCAGCCACGCAATGGCCAGTGTGTGGATATCCCTTTTTTGATCTCCATTTGAGTGGATTCCAAAGTGTCTTCCAAAGTGACCTTGATGCAACCAGGTCAATAAAACTGACTCTAACAGCTCTCATCATAGGTGCTGGCATCCTGAGCCTTCTGCCCTGATGTCTGCACCTCTTTTGTTAGGGAACATAGTTGAGTATTTCCTTCAAACCTCGTCATCCAGTAACAGATGGGAAGTGCTGCTGACCAGTTAAGTGAATAATTGTGTTTGATCTACCTGTATCAGAAGGCAGCTTCTGAGCGCAGCCAACCTTTACCTCTTGTCACAGGGGTCCTCCAGTCATCAGTGGTAGGACAGGACTAAATTCTAGCATGTGGTCCACCTCCTGGTCAACTCAAAAACATTTCTGAGGCAGCATCTTACCCCATTCCCTCACCGTTGAGTCTAGGAAACAGTTTGTGGAAGCATCCAAGAATATACACTTACTTCTTTAGCAGGATTAATCTGGCTCAGTAATAAGATTCCATGAGCCTGGCTGATGAGTTGCTCCTGAAGTGAGAAAGGGCTAACACCATATCCATTCCAGGCCTGCACTTTGGGTAGGCTGTGCTTGCAAAAATCATTAATGTGGCCAACAAGGCAGAACAACTGGAAAGGCTATGATGTCATTCCTAGGCAAGTAGCTGTCAAAAGGCAGTTGAGTGTTTAGCTGTAGCTTTCTGGGAGATTTACCCACCCTTGCTAGTAAACAGTAATTTCAACTGTCAGTTGTTTGGCATGGTTGACAAAATAAATGGTTACCTTCCTTATTATGGGAAGGATATCACATAAACAAGGGAACTCTATGTAAGAAGTATTTTGGAGAACTGCATGGGTATGTCTAGCACTGCTCTGCTAATGATGGAGACTGCGATTTCTGAGACCACATGAAATTAGATTTGTGCCAGGAGGTGGCAGCCGTGTGCAGCTGATCGAGAATTAGAAACTTGTTGCTGAGGAAGTACCTTCTGTAATAGAGCCCTTTCTGCTGGAGAGCAAGCAGTCTTGTCTGACCTTACAGGTTTAAGAAAAGAACACATTAGTTTCCAGCTGAATTTTACAAATATGCTGCTTTTCTCTTTTGCTATCCCTTTCTACCCAGTGGAAGTGGTAGGCAGGAGGAGGTGAAGATGAGATGCTGTTCCGGTGCCTCCCTCAGCAGCACAGTGTATAGTGCTGATGCAGGCCTGAGGCCCCTGTCTCTGGGGTGGCCTGGGGTGCTTTCTGAGCCTTAGCACTTGCCGTTATGTTAGACTGTGAGAGGCTAACATGAAAATTAAGTTGTGGTAAAGTAAAAAGCAGCGTAAGGAGGAAAACAAGCAAAAATGCCCTCTGCTTCCCTTGCTTTGTTCTGAATGTCTCAAGTAATCAGAAGAGCAGGAATCTTTCCAGATAGGGTATGTCACCAGTGTACCAGGGTCCATTAACTAGGCTTAACTGTAGAGCTAAGCAGAGAACCTATGGTTTGTAGCAGAGCCTTAACTTCAGTTTGCTGCTTGACTATTTGGGAAAGTGAGGTCATGACTGCAAAATCTGAATAAAAAATAATGGGATCTTTAAGTGCTTTTGGTTTCTGCCACTTGATGCTGAGCAAGTTAAAAATTAACACCAGAAACTGGAGTTAAAGCCCTGATGTCATGTGTTTTGAATTTCTTGGCTGTCTATCAGTGGGATGTATCCAAGCATGCGAATGGTCAACAGTTAGACTTCTCTAGGAGTAGATTTTTTTTTTTCTTAGAAACTAAAGGAAGACTTGGATATTAAAAATATGGTCTCATCCTTTTGAGGCTAAAGAAAAAAAAAAAAAGAAACAATTTCCTGCCTGAAGTTTTAACAGTCTCAGAAAACTCAAGAGCTCTGTAAATCAAAACCACTGGCAAAGTTCCTCTTTTCAGAAAAGTAGCTGACTTATCATTTAATTTATCTGTTACAGGAAAAAAGGGAACTCCTGTCATTTGTATTGCAAAACAATGTTTTTTCCATTTCTCATTAGAGGTTATTGACCTGGTTCTTTTTATGTTGAGTGAAGTAACACGTAGATTAATGCCTTCCTCTCCTTCACAATCTGCTTCAAATGAGGAAGTTCATGCTTATTTTAATGAAGTAATTTCAGTTATATTTAGAGACCTTTTAATAATCTTAAAGCATTATATCGTTCAATTTAAAATATTTTAAGTATCCTTCTACCATAAAAGCTAAAGGTTGCACAGAAAATGTCAACTTAGATAATTACTACCTTATGTCTGACTTTGCAAATACAGGGGTTTAAGAGCTTTCTATTTAGTGATTTGTATTTCATTTTTTCCTTTAAATGAGCAAGCTGAAAAAGAAATCTGGAAACACTGACTCTCACATAGCTGCTATGTTAACTACCCAGTTATCTGGGATGGTGGTAAAACTGACAGCTTAGTGGCAATCTCGGGTTATACTCCATTATCTTACCCAGGGCGGTCCAACAATAAAGTGTGCATTTCTTAAATACCATGCCTCAATGTGCTGCAATGGCAGGAGGAGAGTATTGATGTTGGGATCCAGCCGTGTGTTACATTTCAGACTGGAATGGGGGATGTCTGATAAGAGGCTACATCTTTCTGTTTTGCAGCCTGTTTCCATTGCTCTGCAACTTGGATCCTTCACTGCTTTATTTCAGCTGCTTTCTGCTACCCTTGAAGGGCAGATGCACAGACACAGTTCTGTTCCTTGCCTTGTTGTGGACTTTTTCCTTTCACAGTATCATTTTCTGCACTGTTTCCTCCAGTTGTCTTTCCCTGCCTAGTTTCTCCCATCTTCCTCATTCTTTCCCAGTCTCTAGTGTCTCATCATCAGTCTTGAATCTCTCTTGCTGGAGGTGCAGTGCAGCCTCTGAACCTCACCTTTGCTTCCAAATCCTAGGAGCCTCAACCAACCTCCCTGTGCGCATCCTCCAGGCACTCACTCCCACCCAGCCAGGGACTGAAACACCATTGTGGGTGTCACAGTGAAGGGATGCCCAGTGGCTCTGGGATGAGGATGCTGCAATGGGAAGGGGCAAAGGTCCTTGGAAATGACTTCTGCAGCCATCTGCAACCCTAACAGCTGCCCTCACTGGCCACATCAGCACAGCCAGGCTCCTGCAAGCCAGGAAAACCCCAAAACAACCTTAATTTTGCTCTCTGTTATCTCTTGCTTCTGCCTCCAACTGGAACATGATCAAAACCAACAGCGCATCCCAAGATGTAGCTGACATTAAAACGGGATGAGTGCTGGCCATTGCTTTGTGCACTGAGGGAGCATGAGCCAAGGCCCAGCAGACTTTCAGGCCACACAAGGTTCAGACACGCAGTCTCTAACCCTGACCTCACCACCCCTTTGCCGAGCCAAGCTCTGATAGAGAGCGAGATTCTTCTGCAGCCACAGGTCAATGCTTTTATATTTTATTATTATTTTAAATTGGGGTACAAAACAGTTTCAGGGTTTTTGTGGATTTGGGTTTTGGGGCCTTTTCTTCATTGTTTTTTAACCAGCAGCACTGATGAGCAGAGCCTGGTATTGCGTTTGCTAAGGATGCTCTGTGCTGCTCAGCACTGCATCTAGGTTGGGGACTGTCAGCCCTTTGCATCCCAACCTCAGCAGCACTAAGTGTGCTCCCCACCTGGGTTCCTCATTACTGTAATGCTGATTAACACCTGCACTGCTAACGAAGCAACAGGATCAGGAGGACAGAGGAAAAGGAAAGGGGAAGGAGAAGCAGATCCTGAGGGAATGGGGCAGGATGGGCAAAGGAAATCTGGAGAATGCAGTCAGCCTGTGGCTCCAGCTGCATCCCGGAGGAATGGAGATGCATTGCTGCATTAGCTCAGTTATTGTTTCCTGGCTTGCAATAGCCAGGCCGTGCTGCACAGATAGCTTGGGTGACAGCAGATGCTGAATGAGCCAAGTCCATCTCCCACCTATCTCAGAGCTACACATGGGGAGGAAGGGCCAAGCACTGGGGCTGTGATGGCACCACAGGTCTCACAGTATTAGGGGAGGACAGGTCTGTAGCAGGAAAGCAGCTCCTCAAAAGCCCATCTGAAAGCAGAAAGTGATGCTCATATTTCCCTCCATGGGTACACATCGCACCGAGGGCCTGATCCTTCCTTCCCATTGACACAGTTCAGCCGGCTTAAAGCAGGACAGGCTGGGGAGCCCATGGTAAGGATACTGCTGGAGATAGGCTTTCCTTCCCTGCTTTATTCCAAACTACATCCCCAAATATCAGTGCTGGCTGGAGGGCCCTTCAGACAGACACAGCCAGGGTGGCACGCAAGGAGTCAGTGCATAAATCACCTGGATCCCAGCAAGGCTCGTCTTTCTGCATTACTTTTCCATTTAAAACCTATCACCCCAGTCAGATCCTCCCCACTAAGCACTAAGAGGGGGGAAGCTGCTCTGCTCCCTCTCCCTGGATGGTGGTGAGCCATCGGGGAATGGCCCCATCCATCTCCTGCTCAGGGCTGACAAGTGAAATTGCTTCATATCCTCCCCAAAAGGCGGCGAATGAAACCCTGATCTATTTTAACACATATTCAAAGGGACACGATCAAGCAGTTGGGCTCCAAAAGAAGAGATTCTGTAAACAAACCAAGCAAACAGAAGACTTACAAAGCCTGATATTAATAGCAAAGTTATTGGGCTGCCTTTTCCCCCCCACACACAGAGCAATAAAAGAAAGCTGTGTAAAAATTCCCCCCTGCAGTGTTTGCAACCCAAACAAAACAGCATTATTGTGACACATGAGAAATGAGCTCGAGGAGGAGCGGGAGCTGCACAGAAGGCACACAGAGGGCAGCTCTAGGAGAGGTGACAAAGAGCTTTAACCCCCTTGGTCCCCCCTTTTCACCCATGCCCCCAAACTCTCCTACCTCAGCTTGCACAGCCTGGAGACCCCCAGCATCAGCAGGAGGATGCTCCTGTGCATGGGCAGCAGATGGGTGCAGAGACCCCCATCCCTTGCAGGGGTCCTGGTGCTGCCTGCAGAGGAGCAGAGCCCAAGGCAGGGATAAGCAATTTGGGCTTGCAACCATGAGGAACATGGGTTCTCCTTTGCCCTCCTGAGCAGACCTGGTTGGAGAGCATCCAGCTTCCTCAGGCTTCATTAAGCCCCTGATCCTTAGTGGTGGGCACTGATAGCTGACAGAGGAGCAGCTGAGGGGCTGGGTAAGTATCTCCTTGGTGCTGATCTAGGTTGGGCCAGCAAAGCCATTCCCAAATCCTGGCTTGTTCACGACCCCAGATGCTTTGAGAATGGGCAGACACCCAAATACCTGCTGGGGTGTAAACCCTGAAAAGCCCAGTTTGTTACTGCAAAAACCACCCCAAACTCTATTGTATTTCACCTGGAAAGGCAGCGTTTTGCAGTGAAGGGAAAGGGTACCAATCATATCTTGTAACTAGGGGGAAACAGCTTGAGAGCAGACTGAAGGAGGGATGAAGGGACCTACCTCCCCATCCCGCAGCCACCTCCTGCACCAGGCAGTGATGCTCCTCCAGCTGTTTTGCCAAATCCAATTCCCATTGATGCCAAGGGCAAGAGCAAAACTTCCAGACAGCGGGTCCCTGAATTTCACGGTCTGAAATGGCCCAATTCTGCCCCAAGGCAGTGACAGCTCCACCATAGCCAGATTTCCAACCCATCCTTGTAATCCCCACCCTGCAGCATCGCTGTGGCATGGGAGCACCCAGATTTTCCCCCAAACCAAGGCAGCCTCACTCCATTCTTTATACCTGCCATCAACTCTGGTTGTTGCGCAGGCACTGGAGATGCTCAGGGAAGCCACAGGGCTTTGCCTCACCAAGTTTCATGCCGGAAAATGAGAAAGGAGTTGCAATTTACACTTTAAATGAGTTAATGCTCATGAAGTGCTCGTGGATCAGTGCAGGCGGCTGCCGGAGCCAGCGCAAGCAAATGCTAATTCAGCTCTGCAATCAATGGAGCCTTTCTTAGAAGTGGCTCAATAATTATGTCTAAACAGAAAGGGGGTTTTTAAGGAGGTAAAGAGCTGAAATCCATCACCTCCCTCTCCAGTTGGCTGGAGTAAATTCATGACAGTGGCAAACACAAGAGGTTTCTGAGTGCTGCCCATGTGCTGCTGGCAGACACGATGCAACGGGGAAGGGCACAATGCCACTCTCCATGCTGGATTTCACTGGCATAAAGACTTATAGGACCAGAGGATGCAGTTACAACCAAAAGCTCATCAGATGACATGACCTATGCTGAGCACTGGTTGTGTCCCCAGTGCTGACCCATACAAGCCCCCATGGAGGGATGTGCCTGCAGGGAACAGCGGAGTTTGAGCCAAGGGAAACAGAGTTGCAGCCCATCACCTTATCTCCTGATGCATCAGGTCTCCAAAAGGGTATTTATTTAGCACTGTTGTGCTAATAGAAGAAAAGAAGCTATGTTAAAGCTATTTGGAAGGATTGCAGTTAACTATGGCCTTTCCTTGAGAGATAATTCCTCTGGTTTCCCTGTCTAATAAACACACTGAGGTCCCTCCTCAGCACCACTTACAGCTTCCAAAAGGATGTGTTGGTAAAGCACCAGGGAAAACGAACATGGGATGTACACGGATGTTAGCAAAGCTTTGGGGAAAACACCTCAAAATCAGCCTCTTTGGGTTCTTTTTCAGTGTGTACAAACACAAACAAGACCCCCAACACTTAAGCAGGCATACACTGGCTGTGCTCAGCACTGGGGATGCTCCAACTTACTGCATCCATCCCTGCCAGGTAGGAAAACCAAAGTGTGTTTTGCTGGAAGCACGGATGCTCAACCCAGGCTCTTACCAAGTGTTATTGCTGATGGAGTAGAGGAGCTGGTTGGGAAAGCAGAGCTGGGAGAGCTCTTGGATATCAGACTCACGTTCAAAGCAAGGATGCGTGCAAAGCACCGTGAAGGGGTCAGGGTACCCAGGGGAACATTGGCACTTGGGGAGTTTGGGATCTGACCCCCAGGCTGCTGTGGAGAGATTCCCCCTGGCCTGAGCAGGAAGCCAAAGGAGAACAAATACTGACCTGGGTGCTGGCAGGAGCTTGTGGAGGGCTTTTTGGCTGCTTGTAACTCAGGGTAAATGGTTATAGAACTCAGTGGGTGTTTGCAATGGAGAGTGACGGCCATCACTGGGGCGAGATGAAGGTTGCTGAGAGCCTCTGCGAACCAGGCTTTGAATCTTGATAGAAACCATATGGATTTGAACCAGCTCCTTTCTGTGCTTGCTCCTGAGCGTGCTGCAGGGAAGAGGCTTTTTCTTCAGGGCACCGATGGACCTCTTAAAGTTAAGCTTTATGGACAGGATTCAGGGGTTTAGCACTTGGTCAAGCCCATCTGTAAACTTGACCAGCTCTGGCCACAGCCCAGCAAAGCACGTAAATGTGTCTTCTCCTGTGGGTTTCACCCAAGCTTCAGGAGCAGGCAGGGTAGTAAATGGGAGGCTGAGCCTGATGCATCAGGAGGGGAGGATGCAAAGCTGCCTGGTGGCAGCGAAAGGATGGAATTCCCAGATCAGCAGTGGGTTTACATGTATTTCAGAAGCAGGTTGGGAGCAAGGAAGCACATAATGATGGTAACTGGTGGCACGCAGATGGTTAACCTGAATTGCTCAAGTTCTGCCAGTGCAGCTTTCTCCATCTCAGTTTTCTTCCTCTAAAAAGTACTCCTTTGGCCTTATTCCCCAATACTGGATGAACCCAGGGCTTTCAGCTTTCATTTGGGCAATGAGGAGCTGCAGGCAGGACGGCAGAGCTGAGCGAGCAACAACCCACATCTGGTGTTTCCTCCATTCAATAACAGAACAAGAGATGAAACATGGTGTTCAAATGAAAGCTGAAGGCATCATAGGAAGCACACAGGAAGGTTTCCAGGCTTAGCACACAAGCTGGAAAGCAATAAGTATAAGCTCAATCTGGTGATTCCCACCTCAGGCAGAACTCTTCTGAAGATGCTCTCAGCTGTATAGGCCAACCTCCCTTTCTTGCATGAGAGTATTGCCTGTTGTGATGTGGATATGAAATCAAACATAAGACAGGCAGCAATTCACCTGCAAGCACAGACAGGCTGGGAAAAGAGAGCAGCACAGGCAATCCTTCTGCAAAGGTTTTGTGATGCTCCTCTGGGAGAACTCATCTCCTGGATTTGGTACCAACCTACTCAATGTTCACGTCATTAAATGTGCACAATAAATCCAGGGAATACCAGAACCCATTCCTCTAGGTTAATTTGGGGCCTTTTTAACATTTGGTGTGACCAAATGGATCAAAGGTTTAGAGAGGGGAGTTTCTGGAAGCTCCAACCATCAGCACACATCCGACCTGGTTCAAGTACCAAGCTGCAGTGCTCTTAACCTGAGCCATAATGAGTGATGCTCTGCTAAACCCATTCACCATGAAGCCACCAGAAGGTTCCCAATCTGTTTGCAAACAAACCCCAAACCATACAATAGCAGTGCCATCCACAACAAGAAAACCAGAATGCTTTAAGAAACCTGCTCATATCTGGCTGTAAGCAGCAGCAACATCTCAGCCTCACAAGGAAACTTCCCATCACTTCTATCCATGAGTTAGAGCCCATAACCCACTTTGCTGCTGCACTGTTGGTAACACCAGACTCAGCACAACAGATCCTCAATCCCTGCCATGACCTGATGCTTCCCGACTGATGGAAATGATCCCTCTCCACATGGTGCTGAGAGCTGTCACTTATAGCAATGCTCCTCTCCCGACTGTGCTGGATAATCACCACTTTGCTGTGGTCGTTGCAGGGCTGCGACGACAGCAAAATCCTGCTGAAAAGCCAAAAACTTTTCCAGAAAGGAAAACATTTTGCTGTCTCCAGATCCTGCAAAGAGTACAAATAACCCTCATTTCCCCTCTCAATTAGGGACACGTCACAAAGGGCTGAAATGTGCATCGAATTGTGCTTTTCTTGCCTCAAATTACCTCTGAGAATGCAGCTCAGTCGCGGGTATCTCAGTTGCGGGTATCAGAGGGGACAGTGCTGGGGCTGGTCCCTATGGGAGAGATAGACAGGATGGGGACAATGGGGCAGCCCATCCAGTTGGGAAGGGGAAAAGGTTTCTGGGGAGAAAAGGGGAAGAGATTGCAAAGGTGGAGGAAGGGAAAGCTCTGGGCCCCAGTTAAGTGGGATGCGGATGTACAACGCACTTCAGAAAGGGCAGTGCTGGAAACTCGGAAGCTGCTCAAGCTCCAAAGGCACATGGAGAAATATATTTCACTTAAAAAAGCAAATCTAAGGAGAAAAAAAGAACATTTGCTTGTGGATGAGAATTCACGAATAGCAACAGCCTTAAACTTGGGAATTGCGCTCCATTGCCTGTTGGAGAATATTTAACCAAGGAATTGATGCCCAGGTCCCTAATGCCCATCACAGCTCCTCGGTGGCACGGAGCCATGTGGAGGAGGTGACACCCACACTGGCTCCCAGGAAGCCCTGCAGCAGCACTCGCTCCTCTTCTCTCTGGGTGATGAATAATGGGAATAAGAATGAGCCAGAAAGTGGTCTGACAGTCAATTACTGCCTTGGTGATTAACCACCCAAGAGCAGCCCCTGCTCAAAACGGCACTTGATGCTCCTTTTAAGCAAAACCATTCCGCCGGATCCCATGATGGACATTTAAACAGGAAGACAAAGGATCTGCTGATTTATGCTCTTGTTTTCTTATATAATCACAGCTTCCTAAATGTTAATGACTCCACATCACTCAACTGCCAGCAGTGTTTGCACACAAGCCTTGCTTCTCTATGGGTGAACGCATGCCGCTCACGCTAGCAGAGGTGTTGGTGTGTTGAGGAAGAGCAAATTGCAGCGCTTGGGGCTCCCTGCTTGAGGAAAGGAGCCTGCAGCTCTTTGCAGATAAAGGCAGGAAGTTTGGCTGCTCAGCTCCTGAGGGTTTCAGCACTGGGAGACAAAACTGGGACAAAATGCAAAATGCAGCATCCCGAGATCCAGGTCTGAGCTGGAAAGACGTGGGAGGAGATTGAGTCCTGCAGCAGCCCTGGAATGTCCTCGCAGCCTGGTTTGAAACACCCAAATTGACATCAATTCACCCATCCCTGCAAATGAATGACAGCAAACAGGACAAAACCCTCTCTATGGAGAGAGGTAACAGCTCCAAGGACAATCTCTTCCAAGCATCCACCTAATCATAGAGTTATGGAATGGTTTTGGTTGGAAGGGACCTTAAACCTTACCTAGGTCCAGCCCCCTGACACAGTCAGAGACACCTTCCACTGGAGCAGCTTGCTCCAAGCCCCTGTGTCCAACCTGGCCTTGAACACTGCCAGGGATGGGGCAGC